>VUQR01035654.1:5901-22936 GCA_015108515.1 Hemichromis elongatus
TTATGGACAAGAGAAACTCTGCTCTCTTCTGCTGCTCTGTATGACCAGCTGTAGCCTCACCTTTCCTCCTGTTGCCAAGACTGAGCCAATGCTTGAGCTCACACTACAGCGCACTACTCTGTGATTGGTTTGTTATTCAGCTGCTCATTCGTAATTGGCTGGAAGGGTGCAGGCAGGAACAGATAAAACTGACTCAAGGAGAGCACCTGGAGGAGTGTCGCAGAAGCTAGCGGATTTTTGATATTTACTTAAAATGAAGAGAAAACAAGCTACACTTTTTGAATGAAATAAAATTCTTGATTACTTTGCATTAACCAGTTTACTTTTTTTCTCTAAGCACAGTATGCCCACTACAAAAAAATGTAGACTACACGACTGGATAGCAGTGATCACAAAGAGAGCAATTTTTTTATTGGGTTTGTGTGCGCGTGGGATTCAGAAGTAAAATGTTTCATACGTGGCAGGGAAAAAAAGATTTAAATGCTTTTTTAAAGCTGTCAACATCACCAACAGCTTAATTTTCTTCAAGTATAGTAATAAAAATTGATGACCAACCTTCCTTGTTTCCTTCCCTTCTTAACTTTTGGGATCATTTGAAATACGATTTTTTGCCACAAATAGAGCCACAGACTTCTCTATGCAGTAAAACAGGAGGGCAGAGCCTAGACAGAGATAGTGCCAAGGAAGACAAGTAAAACGGTAAAGAGAGTCAAAAACATGACTGTATGGATTTTTTATTGTGCTCTGAAAGCTGAAAGTGACTGAGTGACAGAAAGATGGAA
Source organism: Hemichromis elongatus (assembly GCA_015108515.1). Classification (NCBI taxonomy): domain Eukaryota; kingdom Metazoa; phylum Chordata; class Actinopteri; order Cichliformes; family Cichlidae; genus Hemichromis; species Hemichromis elongatus. The sequence goes on from VUQR01035654.1 coordinate 6,684, forward strand.
GAAGGGAGAGAAGAATAATGTGGTCAGGATGCTAATATAAGTGGCAGTAGTTTTGCTCTGTCTGCAAACAGAGTTGGATTTCAACCCCGTTCAGTCTATGCCCAGAGGAGGGAAATTAACAATCTGTCTGTTCGTTTAGTGACTTGTCTTTCCCTGACGCCTTCTGGCACCTCCTAGGAATCTTAACAAGAAAATGGAGAGAGTGACAGCAAAGGACAGTGACGAAGGATAAGAAATGGAGAAGGGTAGGAAAAAATGAAGGAAGCAATGTCAATAGCGTTAATACCAGGGTGTGCTTTTGTTCCCTTCATTAAAATACAATTGAGCTTTTTATTGTTACTTTTGACTCATTCTAAAGACGCATCAGCTCATATCCAACAGGGGAGGGTATGAACCAAACAAACATAAGCATATATGCTCTAAATGTAAGATATACAAATGGGAGAATATGCTACATGTAAATAAAAGCAAACACCTTAAATTAATTATTTTAAGCAAGTTGCAGCTGGAGTTTAAGCCACAGAATCTCACAGTCCGAGCAAAAACTAAGCAGGGTATAAACATATCAATTTTAATTATTTGGAAACCTATTTTTTTTTACAGTTTAATGTAATTTTATGAAAAAGGTTCACAAAAAAAAGAAAATGTCCATTGAAATGCAATTGTATTGTTCTTTTGTCGTGCAGAAGACCTTAAATGATATACTTATAAGGAAATGCGTTACAAGAGGCACTTAATCTATTGCAGTGACTGTTTTAATCCCTATTCTTCTCTGACCAAGTCGGTTCTTTGTGGTTTTGTAGTTTCTGTGCATTGGCATACCCCGTCGAGTATATGTCACTAGGTCTCAGGTCTGTATTTGAATTGGTGTCTTCTACAGTATGTGACTGTATTCATCCATGCATACATACAGCTGGTGTGTCACAACATGTGTTTCACTCTGCCCGAGTGTCTGTGGGTGTTCCCTGCATCCCGCCCGGTGCTTTAATTAGTTCTCCCTTAGTAATCATACTGTGCAGCTCTGATTATTCTTGTTGTCATGGTAGCACTCTGAGGTATCAACATCCATGAGATGATGGCATTTTTATGAATGTAATATACAAGGCTAGAGGAAATTCAATTACATCAGCGATAAACATCCATTTAGAATCAGGGATAGATGGATCAGAATTTGATGGTCAAAGATCAGTGTGACCTCATGAAACACGTTTCACGTTGTGATGTTTAATAGACTAAAATAACGAAGGGTTGACACATGACAGGTCAAGATTAAAAAAAAAAAAAAACATGCAGGAAAACATAACCTAAGTGATGCATACATCAATAATCTAGTCAAAAACAAACTGGAAGATGTGTTAAAAAGGCCACACTCTTGACGTTAGCATTAAATAAGTCGATACAGTTTTCAGCCTGTTTAACCTAGGTTGCCTCTATATAGAACCACAATAACAACAACAACAACCATCATTTTCTAAATAAGAATCAAACTAGTAATTTATACTGTACAAATACAGTCCTTAATTTAGGAAGGTAAATTTTGGATACATTACTATGTCCTTTTATTTAGATTGATATTTATACAGTTATTAATAAGAGTGCAATGTATCATCACACAGTGTATTTCTTACCAAAACATAATTTGGAATAACTAATTTCCAGCACAGAGTTAAATGTTGCCCTGTTTGCAGAAAGACACACAAAAGGAAGCATAACTAAATGATAGATTCAGCCTTTTTCCAGCTGAAGCCTCAGACTGAGAGACATAAATCGTGTTTCTTCATTGTTGCATTTCTAAATCAAAAGAGAAACTGCTGTTTTATTTCTGTTGCAGACATGTCTGGCACCAAGCACTGCTGCTTATCTTTGCTTTTAGTAATTATGAAGAAGGCTACAATTGTATGGCAAACTTTCAAAGTGGTACAAATGAGTGAAGTATCCCTCTGTGATTACACTGTAAAGCTGTGAATGCCACAATCAACACACAAAGGAACATTCAGTAGTGTGCTGCCCATGGAATTTTTTTGCTCGTCTAAAACTTTGGAGATTGTTTTTACTTTATTTTTTCATGTTTACCCGTTTCAAGAAATCTGTTTATTTATCCATGTAAATTTAAAAAAATACATGAGGCTCTACTTTGACAGCAATTTATAGTAATAACCAGTTTGAAACAGCATTTTTTTTATTGTCCTAGTGGTTTAATATTATGTTTGATTAATTTCTAACATCTTAGAGACATCCAGTGTACCAGCTCCAATTTAGGTGAAATCAGTTCTGTGTATCGAGTTATTTTTAGTTTTAAAGACGTTTTTGATACATTTATAAAATATCTGTGTTCTGATGTTTCTATGACAACTCTAATCTACATACTGTTTTTAGTGTGCTACTCTACCCAGCCATACGACAATAACTACACAGTAGACAAGTAAGTTAAAAGACAAATCTGTGAAGAATATAAATTGTTTCCTTGGTATCACACATTATAATTTATAATGTTTTTTTTTTTTTTCCCCATAGTCTTGCTTCTTGGTGCAGAAACTCAAGAGAGCTGAAAAGCATTTTTTTTGCAGATGTTACATACACCCTTTCTGCTTTAAAAATAGACTCTGGTATCTAAAATGTTTTTTAATTAATAATCTGCAAGAACAACACAAAGTGAGAATAACACAAGAAGCCTGAGAGCTTTCAGATATTAAACCTCTTCAAGATAATGTTTGTTCTCTAAAAATCTAACCAGTAGATTATTCAGCAACAGGCCAGGTTTTCTATCCTGCAGTGCTGTCCTGAAAGGTGTTACAGCATCTTTTGGATCCATTCATTCGACCGAAAATTAGAATATAATTCTTCACCTCTGACAAAAATCTGAGGTAATACATCATTTCAGACAGCATTAATTTGTCTTTCAAGGTCTCATGAACTGTCAGGAAAAGGAGCAAGAACAAAGACGAACAAGCATTGTGAGAGGGATGATTAAATGCTTTGGGATTTTAACTGGTGGTTGGGTGACAGCTCAGCATGGAAATAAGAACACTAACACATACTCACAGGATTAAAGGTGCACGTGTGTGCGTTTCCACAGCACACTCATAGTCATAACAAAAGGACATGAAATTAAGTCAATAGCAGTATTTTATAGTAATACGATTCTACATTGTTTTCTGATGTAATTAACATAGCTACTGAAATCTTGACCCTAATAAATGCTAACAAAACAAAATAATATAATAAAGTGGGACAACCAGTGTTAGTTTCCTCATCAACATCAAGCATCAACAGCTTTGTTATGTAGTATATAGTGCTGCTTAATTGTTAGGTGCAATAAAATGATATTTTAATGGGATAGAGAAAGAGTAAAACCTCCAATATATTTACATGTCACTCAGTCTGCAAATAGGCCAATACTAATGTTGAATACTGATGAATGGCTCACCCACAACTATTTTTAATTACATACCCTGTTTTAGGGCCTTTTCAAATTTGCAGTAAGTTCATGTAAGTCAAAATTGCAAAATGTAAATTTGGACACATATTTATTCATGGCATTTTCATTTTACTGTTAAAACACTACTAGCAAAAAAAAAAAAAAAATAGACCTTGAATAAGTATGTGTGTCCAAGCCTTTACATAGTACATTCATAGATATATTAAGTAAATATTGTGCTGTTCCAGAAAACATCTACGATTTATATCTGCATTAGATATGACATTTATCTGAACTCTTTGCTCAGTTCACTTCTGCAAAGCCGGACATTTTCACGGCAAACTTTTCTGCACTGTTAACAATTTGTTGGGAAAAAAAAAACAAAACTCTGAAGCACACTCAGACCCAGACAGAAACCCTGACCCCATCTTTGTGATACCTACATATTTTACAGGAGTTCCTCACGAGTGTGAGGAGGGTGGGAATGTCAACATAGTGTGGGTCTGCTAAAAGACATGCTACCTGTGTTTGCACTGTATATTTGAAACCTTTGACATTTAACATCGTCTCAGAGTGCTTTCCAGGACAAATGATTCAGGCTTAATGTCAACGTGTTATGAAGATCTACTGAACAACTTTGACTAATTTAACTGACAGCGGTGAACTCCTGATGCTAGCAGTACAGTAAGGCTTCAATAAAAGATAACGCTCTTCAAAAATGTTGCCACCTGCCTCAAAAAAAATCTTTAACCCTTGAGGACCCCTGGGACCAAAAATGGTCCTTTTGCTCATTTTTTGATTTTTGATTCTCAATATCTCAGTAATTTTAAAGGAGTTTTAAACATTGTCGAAAAATAATAAAGACTGAAATTTTCAGAGTTTAAATAAATAAAAGCTTTGCACTCTCTTGGCATTCTGCTAGCTGACTTCATTATGTTGTCACCTTGAGGTGTCCCAGGGATGACCTAATATGCTACGCTCTTGTTGGCTGCTTTTCTTTTCTTATAAAGGTCAGATCATCTGATTCAACACTTAATCACTTTCCTTTGGCTCCTCTCACAGCCCATACTGGACATGTTGCATAAATTTTATAGCAAATACATAAAACATTTGGTTCCTTCTTTAGACTTTCTGTCTCAGGCCTTCAAAGCTGTTACATGTGTGATACAGCAGGTTTTCACACTCCTCTCATGTGCCGAGGTTAAAGTGATTGCACAGGGATTATAAATATTTACAGAATTAAATTTTATAGTGCTACGAGTCTGACTGCTCATCACTCACTTTATATTTTGTTTCAGATGGAGCCATGTCTCTCCCTTTGTTCTACAGTCTTATTGGTGTTTACTGCCTTGGATTGTTGTCAGATTTGCTTAAAAAGCAAACAAACAAACAAAAACTGAAGGCAAATTGCAAAGCTTAAAGATGTAACCACATCCACTTGCCAGTCAATGCAGACATACCACTAAAGGTGGACAACTGATGTGTATGGAGTGACACATCAGTGTCCAATGTAGTGGTTTATGTGAGAGTATACCATCAACACTGACACAAATGCAAGAAAACAGCCTTTGAATAGCTGTCCACTGTAGAGACCGCTTTGTGTGAAAGGTTTAATGCTAAGCACTGATTAACCAATATTCTAACAGGCTATAAAAATACTTCTGTCCATTTTAACTCTGCATTCTGCTTAATACAAATACATTTGTACTCATGAGCTGCTTTAGCTGGGTGGCCAAACTTTCTAGGGCAGAGGTGCTGCTCTAACTGGGCTCCCCTTGCTTGGAAGTTAACACCGGTCAAGCCGTTTGTCTTCTTCTGTTCATGGTGAAAAGTCTCTGTACTAGTGGGCCCTGCAAGCGCAGACCTAACAATGGTTATGCTTGTCTAACATCTGAAAACAAAGAAAACAACAGGCTAGAGTAAAACTATGGATCGATGAATCGTCACATCTCTCAAACTTAACCAAGTGCTGTTAACCAAGGATGTCCCTTTATGTCCATTACCTCAGCTCCTCACTCATCATGTCTTTCCCTCACCTCATATTTATGCGGTGAGCGGAACTGTGATGCAACAAGAGAAGACAACGAGAGGAAATGAGGATGTACAAGGACAAATTTGCAATGTGGATCATCTTTTTTTATATATTTGATGGAACTTGTCAATATGGTTACTTAAACATAGAAGAGGAGTTAAAGATGCAGATTGGTGTATGCAAAAGGTACAACATTTCTTTACCTGCCCCTCTGCAATTTCATTTTACTGAAAGCATCTGACCCAAGTGCTGTCATCTTCTTAAAGTTTTTGTAATACAAGATGCCAGCATTGCTGTGATTTCCTTCTAGACCTTCTTTAGGGAGGTTTCAATTCTCTGACTGGGAGTGGAAAGCATTCTGACAAGAGTAAAAATATTACTTTAAAGAAAGAAAAAGTGACAAGCAAAAGTAGCACTGGGCCACAGCGTATATTGGTATCTATATGAAAAGCAATGGAAATAAAGAGTTCCCACACGCCTCAGCTAAAATCAGACGAAGTGGGTGAGGAGCTGCAAAAGAAAATGAATATTTATTCACTTCATGCATTAAAAAAACTAAAAAAAACCAAACCCAAACGTGGAGAAGCACTTAAGCACACAAAGAAGGTCAGTATAGCAGCTAATCTGAAACAAAACCCTCTCAGCATATTCCTCAAAAACATAGGCATTAAAAATTAATCAGCCTATTGACGTTAACCATGCTTTTTTTGATTGCTGATCGGCAGCGGTGCCCTAGGAGGCAAGTCCGTCACACTGGAGGATGCTAGCCATCTTGGAATCATAGCTATAGGTTTGATAAGGTATTTGATGTGTTGTTTGAACAAACACAGGCCATATCAGAGCAAAGCTGTAATAACGGTGCAGCATGACTACACACAAAGAACTTTGATCATTTCGCCATGTTCTTCTCTACTACACCAGCTCGCCTAGAGTCAGTAGAATGGCGAATACATGCTGTTTAGGTGCCTCGTGTGTGTGTGTGTGTGTATGTGTGTGTAGGGGATGGGGGTGCCGTTCCCCCTGGTGCACTCAGAGGCTGGTAATTGGAGAGATACAAGCAAGATTGCTGACACATGACTTGTTCTAGCTGGGAGGGCTGGATCCTGCCTTTCTTCCATTCCTTCATTCCATTCATGTCCACTGGGCAGAGGAGCAGAGACCAGAGAACAAAGGCTGTTAAATCACACAGCCCCAATTTTAGCTGCTCCCACTTAACCAGCCTTGGATTAAATTGGCTTTCAGTTTTCTCTGCACCGAAAGCTGGCTGAACCCACAATTCACATAATGATGGGGCCTTTATCCCTGGTCTTTTGGCAAAACTTTAGATTACAGTGTGAATCTATATGGTGTAAGATTGTGTCCACCAGTACGTTTATAGTACGTGGGTACTGGTAGACTAAGTTGTGTTGTAAAAATAACAATTTGTGGGGCATATGTCTGATGTAGGTAATTTATAAAAACTGGGTACTGAATCTGTTTTTTAAAGTTATAATCTATTTATATTGTTTATAACTTTAATACTTTATACTTGGCTGTTTTATTCCCCATCTCTGGGAGGAACTTAAAGGCATTTTTGACAGTTACAGGGCACAATGTAAACTCCTCAAAAATAAATAAATAATGTCAGCATCTGAAAATGCTGTCAGCTGTCCTTTACCTCACCTGGATCACTGCTCGCATACCCATGGCTTCGTGTGTGTCGAGTTTTTAAGCAAAAATATGCATAAAGTCCATAACAGGCTCTTCAGAGGAACAGGCCAAATCACAATGCTCTCTGATATACAGTTATTGTTTAAATACTAGTGAGTACAGTTACACTTCCCCTTTATTTCCAACATCTGCTGCTTAATGCTCTGAGAATTTTCTACTGTGCTAATATTTAATTGTTTTGGGGTGTGGCCATATATTTTATTATTTCCCATTTCTATACGTTTGCCACATAACTGTAAATATCCAACTGTTGCCCATTTACATAGCCCCGCTGTTGCAGAGTTTGCTGGTTTTGCATTTGGAGGGATTCTGGCAGCGTTTCTTGCCACCAGACAAATGTTAAGTTCAATGTGCAATTTCTTTTAGCTGTTTTTGCTCTCTGCCAACTCCTGGGGGAAAGTTGCTGCTAAATGCTCAAGCTTGTTTACCAGCATGTCGAGCCTGAAAACAACGCTGTGCAAAGCAAAGCAAAATAGTAAATTAGTGTGCTGGAAAGTAAACTGACCCTGAATTGGATAAGCGGTTAAGTGGATTGGATGGATTTTTTTCCCCCCCATGCACTATTATCTCAAGCAGAAATTGGTGGTTATAAATGGCTATCCAATACAAAGTGTGGCAAATTCAATGGGTCTGGACAATTCGTCATAAAGAACCTTAAGTGAAGTGAAATGTGTTTTCATTTATGAGAAAACACGGAGCAGTGACGCTTTTCTGAGTTTCAGAAGCTTAGACGATCATTTTAATGGCAGAAAGTTTAAGTTGGAATAGAGTTACAGATATTCTCTCTGTCGCTGTCTCCGAATGAGTCACCATCCAGGCTGCAACATGCAGCAGATGATATCCCACGCGTCCTGCTAGGAAACTCATTACAATGAGTTAAATGCATGTCTTTGCCTCCTCTCAGCTTCCACCCCTGCAGTACTTGACTCAGCCCCTGTCCCCCTCTTCTCTGCCCACCTTTTATATCGCTTTCCTGTTTCTTCATTCATACTGTGATTTAATCTACTTTTTTCACTGTTCTCACTGTTTGATCTTCCAGTCTGTTTCTTTATGTCTGTTGCCATTTCATTTTGCATAGCTCATTTTCTCATTCACTGGAGTGGAAACTCATAAAAAAAAAAAGACAAATGCTCTAAATTCTGACAAATATTTAGTGTTGTAGTTTGCACTTTTTCTTTTGTCCTTCAGCATTTCTACCTCATCCTTTCACTCTTGTCTCGCTGCCCTCTCACAAACCCTTTCGTCTACCTCTGTCTGTGAGTCATTATATTTGTCTGCAACTTAAAGGCGCTTCTCTCAGTCCTGTTATGCATTTTTCTTGGGGGGAAGACCAAAGGCCAACAGCACCACTGACTCCCCCATAGGCCTGCATGTCTAAGCGTCTGTTCCTCCACTTACTGAGAAATAGTAATGACATTAAAAAAATCAATAACTACTGAATTCGGTGTATTTTATATACAACAACAGTTGCCTGCAAGCTAAAGACCCTAAAATTTATTGATTCATTAATTGTCTCAGTTTGAATCAGTTCAGGCCAACTATTTTAAAAACACTGTGTCAAACTATCAAACACACCACTGTTATGAGAAACATGAGGTTTAACAGTCTGACAAAAATGTCTTCCTCAAATATTTAACTGAAAAATGCCACGTTTCTTTAATTTCTCTCTCTTTTGCAGGAAACTTTGAGTAATCAAATGCATCCCAACAGGAATCTTTCCATTATCTAGACCCAATCCTAGAAATGATATTTTTAAAAACATGTCTATTCCTGTTGAGTTGCATTCATGAGCAGTGCTAGAAATACTGTAACCTGAAAGAGAGAGCTTGAAAGTCCAATATAGATGAGAATATTGACCTGGTGAATGGTGGACTGATACTTTATGGATATTGCAAATAATAAGGAATGCCGTCAACCTCTGTCCAGTGTCAGACTGCTATGAGTCCAGGCAGCTATCTGATATGCATACAAGGACCTCTGTTACAGGGTTGTTTTACATTGGATTTATATTGACAGCACAGTTGACCTGACTCCCATATGGTCACATATAATCGTTCGCATTCAAATACACTGAGAAAGTGGCATTTTTTTTGTTAAAGTGAAGGACCATAAATGTCTTTTGCTGAATTTAACCAAGTAGTAGCCTTTGATGTTTATTCCTAGCTAGTTTGTGTGAACTCAAGTTTAAAAAAAGATGATTAAATTAATTAACAAATGAAATAAAACATTTTAGAGGTTCATGAAGGAGCTGGACCCTATACCAGCAGGAGTATCTTTCTACTAGTAAAGTGTTCTTTACTACATTAGAGCTGAATATATTTAATCACACTTATTTTATGCATTTATGCAGATTCATTAAAATGGAAGTCTAAGGTCTGCTTGCATACATAGTCATAGTTTAGCATGGTTGTTTCTAATTCATTATTAAAATATTTATAAAAAATAGACAAGAAAAAAAAATGTAAATCAAATTTCTTTAAGTGCAAAGATGAACTCTGAGTACTATGTTTAGCAAAAATTAAGGGTGCAGTAGCTTGACATAAGATATCAGTGTTTTTCCCCCAATGCACGCTCATTCACCTCTAAGTTAACTCCTGAAAATACTCGTGGAATATCAAGCAGAAAATTAAATTAATAATTATTGCTTCTTAATTATTTTAAAGCCACTGGAGCATCTTTGTTTAAATGATACGCAGAAATACCTTTATAACATAAGGACAAATAAAATTCAAAGTTTTGGGAATAATAGTTAAGAAAGGTTCAATACTCAGCATGGTCAACAGCAGCAGGCATCCAATATTGATGATTAAGGTTATGACTTGAATAATGACATACAGATTTGTGCTCAAAAATATATCGCACAGTTTGTTCATGTGGGAGTACGAGGGTGATTAACAAAACTATGTTTTCAGTGGCCTCATGAAGCCTGAACTTTATGTTCAGAGTGTCCATGTAACTGTTGAAACTTTTATCTTAGGTCGGCAGAAAGGTGAGCTGATGACATTTGAGAAAACAGCAAGTGCTGTCATCATGACATGCTGCGAAAATGAATAAGCAGACAAGAATATCGCCTCTGTAACAAAATCATCTTCAACCTTTACTGTTATTACTAACCATTTTTAATTGATGATTAAAAAAAAACAAAAAACAAAACGCATCTTTGAAAGTACTTAGTTTCTGTCTTTTTGACGTACACAGCCAACAGGCTGACAGCAAGTATTAGTCACACACATGACACTCGTTGATGCAAGATTACTCACCTCGGCTTGAAGGCTCATCCTCTTTCACTGTCACACACACCACGACACACACGGGATCAAAAGTACTTTTAGTTTTATTTCACGTCAACACACAAATGCAAAAAACTGCTGTTCCATTATAACGTCATCTGAAGAATCGCACAAGTTGTTTGGAAGGAACACACAAGAACTAACCACAGTTTTTTCATTCTCACATTGTCGAGTTAGTTTCAGTGTTTGCTTTGTTTGACTTCAGTGCAACAGGGACCTCAAAGGCTGCAGTCCTATTGGACCCACTGTTAGACAAAAATCCAACAATTTTGTCTTTTGTGTTAGAAGTGGGCAATTGCCCTTAGTGGATTCAAGTTCAACTATCCTGAGGTGAAAATGGAAAATAGGATCAACTTTTTAACTGATGTGGTATTAGCAGTGAGAAAGACAATATATTTGAATTATGCTATTGAACAGAAAAAAACAAAAAACAAAGGCTGAGGGCACATTTCAATTTACATTATAGCTATGATTATAAACTTTGTGTAGTGAGCCTGTTGAAAATGTTAAAACTTCACCTTAAACCCAAGGTCCACTTACTGGATTTTTCCTGCCAAGGAAACAAAAATACATTGTTTTGTCAGGCAAAGTTGTCTGTATTTGTTGTGAATGACAGCCCATAGAGAATAGGAATATTGTCATCCAACTAGCTTTCAACCGCCAAAAAGACATGTAACAACAGTGGGGAGCACTTCACTGTGAAACAGCAAGGACTCTGGAAAGAAAAAAAAAAAAAAAAAGGAGTATGATTGAACAGAAGAGACAACACCTGTTATCCCTGAACAATAAACTATACCTGTCACAGCAGCTGCTGGGAAAAGGTCAAAGTGTCAGGACGACCTGCGTGTGTCCCGAGGTACAAAAGAGTTTTTGTAGTTTGTGTGATCGCCTTTATTTCAACACACAAAAAAGGCACCCTCAAAACCATCTTTAATTTATAAGTGAAATATTTAAAATTCAATCATGTTACAGTATGACATGCTAAAAGGGCTTAGCAAATAAAGATCCCCATACAGTGATGGCATGGTCTCACATCCGGACCCCTGCTGTTCTCCTGTCACTGTCTGCCTCTGCTTTGTTTCCACTTGTCAGCTCTCAGGAGAAATCAGAGGGAAAGAGATTCAGGATGAAGGAGACAAGTGAAACTGAGTGCATTCTGTCCAAACTAAAGATATCTCTGAATCAGTCTCCTCCTCCCTTTCACTGTCACTTTCAATCTCTGTCCCTTCTACTTTGTCTCTCTATTGTGTCATACACTACATGAAGTTTAGTTCAAGAAAAAGTTTTGTTGGAAACAAGTCAGACGATGCCTTTAACTTAAAACTTTACACCGAAGACATGATTCATATATAAGCAGTGCTCCGTTATTATAGATTGCACACGATCATCAGTCTTTGCTGTACTACTGCTACTTTTAAGAAAAGTCCAATACTACGTGCATTTCTTGTCATATTTGTAATGTACTAAATCTTTGTTAGAATTTTGGCATGATTTGTGTTTATTGATTTATTTACTTTTGTTTTTTTTGGTTGTATTCTTATGGCTTATAGGACCATGAAAACACAACTTTCTCTGGCCAACTGGTTAAAGACAAAAATATATTTTATTTCATTATTAAATAGATTGTTCAGATTAATAAAAAGCAATTAGATTAACTAATTCATTAGCAAACACTGAATGGCCATAAAATTGGTGCAGTTTAGTTGAGAGTTTTTAATCATCTAAATGTGCAGAAAAATGGATTTCCCAAATTTTCAAAATACCACATCTTTTAAAATCCATGTCTCTACTGAGCAAGTACTTAATGTGATGTCATATACTTACATACATATATACACACATATACACATATATATAATACATTATATTTCTAAAAAATAAATACATTTGGGACTAAAGCTACTATTAGGCACAATGGTACAAAATATTTCTGTGAACCTAAAACATTCAGTTATTTTCTCACCATTTTCCTATGCTTCAATTTTAGAGACGGGGTTAATTCTATGAAAGTCTTTAAAGATATGTAAAAGAAAATTGCAAGCCTTTTTCTTACTTTTAACTCTGCACGCAAGACAAGCAGTCTTCACAAACTCATTAGTGAAATCAACAGGTTGATAAAAAGCCTGGAGACCCAACAGCTATAAAGCTGATTCCATACAAAGGGAAGCAAAGGAGCATCCTCATATAACTGATGTGAGGCCAACATGCTTTTGATCTCAATGTGATGCTTTATTGTTCCTTTACTAACTGCAGGGAGAGCTAGGGCACTGTCCATCACTTTAAATGTGCAATATTCTGATTGTAGTACTAAAATAGGACTTTTCTAAATCTAATAAATGGTTTTGGTAATTCACTGCAAAATGATGAATATAATGAGGAATAGACAGTTATGATAAATGTCATTCAACAGTGTTCAGTGTGTGTTCCATGTTTAAGAGCTTGCATATGTTATAGACAGGCACATGTATATATAGTAATAAGGGTTTCAAAGGTAAGATATTTAAGTATATATGGTGTGTATATTTGTACATTTACTGTTTGTTTTACAATTTCAGGGGGTGGAGCTCACTTGACTTCCCACTCTTTTGTTTCACTCCTGAGTGACATCATTGATTACACACCTGATTCCTATGAATCATGAGGCTGAGGCTCATTAGCAGACATTTGACACTAAATTGTTGACTTGCTCAGCTCTTCGCCGTTGTGAGTTTTATGATTTTATTCTTACGGTCTTTATGTTCTGATGGCCCCTACTTTGAGAGAAAGAGATTGTTTTGGAAAGATGTTAAAGAGATTGTTGTTTGCCAGTAAAGATTTAGAGCTGTATTTTGGGAATGGACAAAAAAAGCCAGCTGGAGACCATTCACCTGCCTACCTTGCTATACCCTTTCCTGCAAACTCATTATCAACCCTGTTTCATCGGTTATTCAATAAACACAACACAAAATTTACACATTAGGTGAGGTGTGATGTCACACTGCAGCCTTGCACGAAGTAGAAATCCACCTTTAGTATTTAGTCAGCAGAATAAACTGCTCAGAGATCAGGGGTAATCCTGATATCGAGCTGTGTCTAAGAGGTTCAGCTTCTCACAAGGGTACCTTTCGGATCTTTTCCAGTGGAATTACTTGAGCTGGAACATCAACTGGACGGGGACCAACAGTTAAACTATTTACAAGATAGCTTGATTATAATTCAAACCTACAAAATCAAGATCTAAAAGTCTATTTTTAATAATTTATTCAGATATATTTTAAACTTGCAGTGTTACACATTTAATATTGTACACTACACTCACCAAAACACAAAGACATGGAGGGTATTTAGATTCAGTAGCTAGAGTCAACCATCCATGTTAGGGACAGGCGTGAATTGGAGACGGGGTACTGGGGACCTGTAGTGGCAACTTGATCTGCTGTTCCAGCTCTTTTACAAAAGGAGTTAAAGGATGTGCTGTAACATCTTACTGCTAGATACCACAGGGCACCTTCAGAGGTCTTTAAGGTGATTCTTTGGTGGTTCCGAGAGGTTTTGGCTCTGCCAAGACTACATGAACAAATTAAGTAGGGTTTAGCTGTAGATTGGAGCTTTCCAGTGTATGTTTTAGTTCAGCAAAAATCAAATGTTGAGTTAGAAATTCAGCTGCACCTTTTTCTGTGGTTCCCCTCCTGTAAGTAGCTAGATTGTTATCATCTTGGATAAAAAGAAAGACAAATACAGACAGTTGTTTCCTTCTCTGGTGTCCTGATAATAGGCTGCCCTAGATACAGACTGACAGAGCAGCTATCCCCTGAAACTAGCTAGTCCCCTATCAGTGAAGAGCATCACATACAGTATAACTGGGTGGTTAATAGTTGTCACAAAGCTGTTCACAGACTTAAACACATCTGCAGAGATTCTTTTTTTAAACACCTACCTCTTGCACTGTATACTAAACTGTTCAGTGTGATTAAATGTGGGCTACGGTAAACAACACATTTCATTTACTTTTTTTGACTTTGATTCATACCCATGAAGCAGCAAAGGTTTTTCAACAGAAAACACCTCACATCTACAGAACTGAAAATTATAATGCATCTATACCAAAAAGATAAACAACCAAACTGGGTGAGTGACTCCAAGCAGATCCCAAGAGTGACATCCGAAATCTTTCCAAAACAGTCCAGTCCTAGGATCAACATATAGCAGGTACTATGCAGGACTGTGACAAAGTGGTTAGCCTTGAACTTATTTACCAGTTGTCCCATATTGATACTTCTTCCCATGCACTTGTATTTGTATTTTATTATATTATAACGTATATATTAATTTTATTTTATTCTATTGTATATAGTATTTTATTTTATTTTATTCTATTCCATTCTGTGCAATTTTTTATTCTTCCTACTGCTGTAATGATACAAATTTCCCACCTGTGGGACTAATGAAGGTCATCGTATCTTATCTGATCTGATCTTATTTTACAGTTGGCCATAATGCTTTACTTTAGACTTGCTCTGCATACTATCCTAGGTTTATTTGTGGTAGCATTATGTTACAGTTTACACCCATGCATATGCTTTTAAAGCACATACGACTGAACAATCAGGTGATTTGAGTTTTCTTCCGTACATTTCTGGTAAATTATGTTCACTTTATGTTGCTTTGGTTATACTTACCTTTGTTTGTCCCTTTGATCAGGTCCTATATCCAAAACAGGTGTGTGGGAGGGGCTGGCCCAGCACTTCCTGCTTATATAGGGTCATGATGTCATTGACTGCATCACTGGGTACAACCAAATGAAGGTTTTTTCCTTTTGTAAAGCATTGTGTATTTTCTTTAGAGTAACCTTTGAGTTGTACTGTATGCAGTGTTTTACTTTTCCAACCATTTAGCTGTGTAAATGAGTTAGTCAATTGGATGAATAATCTTACTCCTGTTTCTTTGTTTAGATTGTATTGTTTGCTCTAACCTGTTTCTTAATGGTAGAGACTGATGAGGTTTAGGTGTGTGTAAAATTATGTATGAAACAAGTGAGATTTTGACAACTGGGGTTGTTTTAAGATAGTAGGATGGAGATTCCAGGAAATACCTAGAAGTTACACTTAGAAGAAATTTGACTATTCTGCTAATGCTGCTGTCTACTTATCACTAGGGATGGGTATCGAAAACTGGTTCTTATTGAGAACCGGTTCCCACTGTTTCAATTCCGTGGAATCGTTTGCCATTTTTACAAACGAATTCCTTATCGATTCCTGTAGCCTCGAATGACGTCACTACGTTGCGTAGCGTCTTTTACCCAGTAGGAAACATGGCACCTAAGCGGCACAAACGCTCAAAAGTTTGGTTACATTTTATGAAAAAGGATGGCAACATGCAATACTTGCAAAGTAGAGATTTCATCAAAGAGAGGAAACACTACGAATATGCAAAAGCATTTGCTCGAAAAACGCGATTGCTTTAAATGAATGTCGTATTTTTGATCCGCTCCGGACTAACGAAGCTCAACCCAGCAGCAGCGGTAGCGTTTGCACGTCCTCTCCCGTTAATACTGCAGGTAAATAATCAACTAGCATTGCATATTATGTTAGCGCGATTTGCCTTATTACAAAACCTGCTATTACTGTGCGTTGCATTTAGATGACCATCACCAGAGAGACAGACAGTCTGTCTGGCTCAGATGCTGGCAGTTCTCGCTGCAGTCTACGGGTGGCTTCTCCTATGACAGGGCAGGGAAAAGTAAAATGACACAGGCCAGGATAGGTCCAGATAGGTCCAGAAAGATCACGTATCCTTCCTGAAAAAGCAGATATGCTTATATTTC
>VUQR01035656.1:3287-21681 GCA_015108515.1 Hemichromis elongatus
CAAGCAGCCCCCCCCCCCCACCCCAATATTGAGCTGAAAGATACTCAGGAGTGCTCAGCAGAGCCGAGAACAAAACATAAACAAAGACCTTAAAACAAGAGATGCATTTTAGAATTAAAAACTCCTTTTGCTCCTAAAATCTACCACATTCATTTTCAACAATTCCTCACAATTTCATGAGATTCAGAGCAGACAACAAACAGCTGCTTATTTACACACAGAGCATACAGGTGGAGGTGTATTCCTGCCCACCCGATCAATACATGTTCGCTATTCATTCTCTGTTTAGCTGATTGTTAGATTACTCCTGGCAGATGCTGCTTTGTTGTTTCACCAGCTAGCTGCTTACTGACAGATAAAGCTGGCAGCTATTTGCTTGGTTTGTGCAACCAACCTCAGTAACAAGCATCTGACTAAAGTTGATGATTACAGGTTTTACTGTTGATGAAAATGGCTTCAAAGTGACACAGCATGTGTTGACGCTGAAGTAAAACCATAAAATTGAGGCTAGAAACCCCCCAAATCTGCTGAAAGCTGCTAAAAAGCTGAAAGTAGAGCTCATAACAATCACACAAGAGCCGTTATTAGTCTAAAAATATGACTTATAGCTGCTGTATAGCTCAGTTACAATACAGTAAAAACAGGACGGCAACCTCCTTGGCACTAGAAAAGTACCTAAATAAATTAATTAGTGACCAATTGCAAATTCCAGTGAGCGACTGGTTACCCAGAGTTTGCGACATCCTCTAAGCCTGGCTGAACACTTTTGATTGCAAGGCCCCTGCACCGAAACAATTTCAGTGCAAATGATGGTTTGCAAATAACCAACACGCTGCAGTCAAACAGAATCAGTCTGAGAGCAACGATGTGTCTCTTTGCAACAGGGGACTGAACTGGTTGCCAACTGGTTGTATTCTGCTTATATTCTTAAATGCAATTAAGGCTGCTGAGGGCTTCTGTCATTTTGCAGTTAATTTGCTCTCCTGCAGCAACTACGTCACTATTTGTCGAGGTGCTTCTGAATTGCTGTTGCAAATCTCGTCGGCTCTGGTTGGAGTCTGAGAAGGAGTAATTAATGTGAATTTCTTGCATGTAGACGGAAAAAGATTTGCGATTGCTGCCGATTCATCCCAGATATATCACAGTTACGTTAATCGCCTAATTACCACAAACAGATTGCACTCAATTGCCAACTTTACCTCATTTAAATGCAAATGGACAGCAAAATAAGAGCAGACTAACTCCATCTCACTGCCACATTATCATCATAGCAGTAACGGACTGCAAAGTGATCACAGACCTGGTCTCCATCTTTGAAGTCAACTATTTCAAGGGCAACAATAAGTTTATTGCACACAGTCGCAATTATTTTGGTTGTGCTGCAGTCTCCAGTCGTTGTGTTCCCTCGTGTACCCGGAGCACTGCAGACGAGTCCACCTGCTCTGAATCGCTACCCAAAGCTCGCTAGACCCCGGTGCTAAATGCAGAGTTTCACCTTGAGATAAATCTTGGAATAAAAAAATTCCTTTTTGCTCTCAAAATCTGCTGCATGCATTTTTAATGATCCCTCACAAATTCATGAGATTCAGAAGAGACAACAAGCCATGACATCAACAAATAGCAGTGCACAGCGAATGAGAGAAAAGCCAATATCCTACGCTTTACTGCAGGCTGCACCCTGGCGTTTTCTACAGAGATAGAGTGCTGATACTAGTTTCCATTACTGCTGCAGGGTCGACTCGCTCTTTTAAATCAATAAAAACACACAAATGTAGTCAGACACCTAGTGTGAGTCATGTGTCTTACATGTGGCTCAAATTTACTTTATTTCAGCCGCTGTTGAGAACACAATATGTATATTTAACAGTGGATGAAACCCAACTGTATAATGCACGATGGTCCTTGAATATTTACTGGAGGCAGAGCGTGTGTTCGTGGATGGGGTTTGGTGGGTGGACGGAAAGATCAACATCTTGAGGATATTTAGACTCGTTTGGTCTTTGGCTGCGATGAAAGACATTCGAATGAGAAAACAGCGGCTTCTCGGTGACAAACAGCGTGCGTGTCGTAATCGGGATGTGCGCTCGAACTCGAACCACCTCCCACGCAAATAGAAAACAGCAGAGAAACGCGCAGCTTTAATGCATGTGGACGTATCGAGATACACGTCCCACATATGTAGACACTCTCAGGCACCGTTGTTTAGTTATTCAGCAGAGCTCTGAAGGTCAGGCCTCTCTAAGAATTCTTGTTCTTTTAACGCACCGCCTGCACAGAAAAGCCATTACATTTACATTTAAGAGTGGTCAAAGTCGACCTCGTTTCTCTGTAAACACCTGCCATTGTCCGCCTGCCGAGCCTCACTGCTGACTTCACTTTCGAAGGGCACCAAGAAACCCAACAAAACCCCTCCCAAAGATTGTGGTTTTGCAGTCGAGCTGTGGAAAGCCTCTTATCTACTGTAGCGCTACAGCTCCTGATAACTTTTATTGGTCCTAAAATCAAAAGGAAAGGCACGAGCACATCAAACTATTAAACCAGAAGTGATCTGCACAGCGTGTAGGCTTCGTTTGTCTGCCGGGTCCTTTAGATAACAGGAGGAAAGCACGGGAACAGTTGTACTGGATGACTCAAGGCATTTTTATAAAATCTTCAAATTCAGCTAATTATTAGTTCAAACACAAACGAGTTTTAATATTTCGACATAAAAAGCCTAAAGGAGTAAAAAAAAGTCAGTTATGTGCAAACATATGTCAATTAGAAAGTATATATATAATTTAAATTGTTTCACCGTTTAAAAAAGTCCAACAGCTGTTCTTTTTATTTAAAAAAAAAAGACTTTTTAAAAAGATTTTTTAAATAACTATTCTAAGACATGCAGGTGTGCTGTAATGAAAGATTAAGAGTGTGGTTGGACTAAGGGTGGGGCTTTGACTTAAACTAATTTTTATGATTGTAGAGAAAACTAATTTTTATGATCCCTTCTTCAGGCTAAGGGAAATCTAAATTGTTAACAAACTTCTCTAAAGCCACAGACATAGACAGATGTAGCATCTGGTTATGACGGCTGGAATACCTTAAACCTGGTTATTAAATGTAGACAGGAAAGCAGAGTGTGTGGGAAGGACGTGCAGGAAATGCTCAGGCCTCTGCCGCAGCCTGCTGCATATATGCCGCCTGCTTAACCAGGTGAGCTATAGCGACGCCCTTCCTGGTGCGTTTAGGGTCTCAGTAGCTTAACCACACAACTCATTTTGTCATGTGGGTTCCTTTGACAGTCAAAGACAATAAGCTGAGTATCTTCGGATGAACTTCTTTGTGATTCAGAGCTTGCAGGAAAATCAACCCCTTTCAAGATGTCATAACAATAAGATGAAACCGATATTAACTTGAACCAGAAACAACTCGTGAACCAAAGCACATGGCGTCATCTTTCAGGCATGGTGCAGGCGGTGTTATGGCATAGACGTGTATGGCTGCCAGTGGAACTGGGCCACTAGTGTTTATTAATGATGCGACTCCTGAAAGAAGCAGCCGGATGAACTCTAAAGTGTACTGAGCTACACTCTCTGCTCAGATTCAGCCAAACGCTGCAGGACACAGTGCCAACGGATTACGACCCGAAGCAAACTCCAAAAGCAGCCCAAGAGTTTCTCAAGGCGAAGATATTCTTTGATTTTGAGTCATTTGACCTCAGAGCATGTTTTTCAGTTATTAAAAACAGAACTGAAGGCAGAGAGAGAACAAGCAGCAAGCGAAGGTGGCTGCAGTAGAGGCCAGGCAGAACATCTCGTGGGAATAAACGGCATTTTTGTTTATTCCCGTGAGAATGTGAATTGAGATTCTTAAAATTCTTATAATGCTTCAAATGTTGCTCACACAGCGATTCTAAAATTCATCACCCTCCCGTTCACACGGTGGAGCCCCGACAGCGATGGGAACGGCCTGTCCGGCCAAGCGCCGTCTACTTCCCATCTTCCCGAAAATACTCCAGAGGCGGCAACAAGAGCCGATGAAAATTTCAGCTGTCGCTCATATTCTAACGGGGTGGAAGAGCCGAGGTGCAGAAGATGAAAAAACGCTGGAGAGAAAATGGGAAGAAAGACGAGAAGCGGTACCCTCCCTCTCATTTCATTGTCGTCATTACTGCTATGATGTCCTGCGGGCATAAAGCGAGAAACAAAACAACCCCGTCTCTCTGCTCCGTGTGTCCCCCCCACTTGTTTTCCCACCAGAAAGACACATAGAGGATACTAGTAAAGAGGAGAAAGACCAGGGATAGGAGACAGGAGGCAAGAAAGTGACAGTGAGACAAACAGCGAATACTGAAAGAGACGAAAAGAGACAAAGAGAGGATGAAAAGCTGATGTTTCCAGGCCCCAGATGGTTTGTAATGTTAGAAGTGAGACATATTAGCCTGGGGCTTCCTGGTTCTCTCCAGGAATGTGAGCTCTTGCAGCAGGAATCTGCCTGCAGCACTTCACCTCCTCTCTAAAGGACAGCACCAGAGGAGAGAGACGTAGGGAACGTAGGAGGGGAGGACCACCACTGTATGTATGGTAAACCATATCAAGAGCTGCCGGGATGATCCTCACACGGCTTAAACCAACAGTCACAAACCAGATTTCTTTTTTTTTTTTGGCCGCCGTGAGAAGACGACAGAGGGAGGAAAAGACAGGATGTGGTTGAAGGATAAAAATCTGTATTATTCTGTGTTTTGTTCCGCACTGTCGACAAATCCCTCAAACAAACCAAAACCAACAATGCGACCACACGTCTGTGGTACCAAGAGCCAAGCTTTCAAACGAAGGCATACATCCTTCAAAACAATAATACAATACCAAATCCAGAATTTAATATTATTGAAGAAAAAAAAAGCAATTTCCTGAAACAGCTGGGCGCTGGACTTGTTTGGAACGGTTCGGAAGGGCTTGCATTAATAACTATTCAGCGCTCTGGTGGGTATTTGCAGCAGCAGGAGTGCGGCGTGTGTGGGATTATCGCAGCGCCCATGTTCGCTTTAATACCAAAACATGCCATCCAGCGTATTAGGGCGATTCACTGACGTGTTTATATAATGCCGGCGATAGGAGAATAAATACGAAGCTGAAGAAGGATCAACTCATTTGTTTTATTTTCTTGGATTTATCTTTTAACTACCAACACTGCAGGAGGAGGTGGAGGCGCTCTGTGAAGCACTATGAAAGGGGAAGAAAAGAAGAAACGTAGTACTTGTGTTCCTGGGTGATACGCTCAGTTCGTGGAGCACCTATCCACAGTTTGCATTAACCTGCAATAAAAACTGCACACTGTGCATCCTGTAATTTTCTTCTTCGGGGCTTCAGACTTCAAATTATCTTCACCTTATCAAGTGCTGACCCACGGGGCCCTCACATGTAAACACAAAAAGCCGCCACTAAGCATTTCTCTCTCTCTCTCCGTTTTCTTCAGATGGAAAAGCATTTCCAGTGAGTTTCGGTAAGCTGATTTGTTCAGCTTTAGGAGGCTTGTGCTTGTCTTGCATGGTGTTTAACAGGAGTTTAATTGCCCACAACAGAATAAGAAGCGAAAAGTTGCAGCAGTTTGCTTGGACTCGTTTAATAGAGAAATACTGCAGACTCAGCAGCCACTCTATTAGGTACAACTGCTCATTAATGTAAAGATCTTTGTGGCCAATGGCACGGCAGGAGATTAGGTCTCGTGGGCATGTCAAGGTGATCTGCTAAAGTTCAAGACGAGCATCAGAATGTGGAAAAAAAAAAAGTGATTTAAGTGACTTTGAACGTGGCACGGCTGATGGCACTGGATAGGCTGGTCTGTTTCGGAAACTGATTATCCCACAAAAGCATCTCTGGGATTCACAGAGAACGGCGCTAAAAAGAAAAGAAATTTCCACTAATCTTCAGGAAACTTCTTGTTGGTGTCAAAGGTCAGAGGAAAATGGCCAGACTGCTTCAAGCTGATAAGAAGAAAACTCAAATAACCATTCACTAGAGCTAAAGTATGCAGAAGAGCACACTGCACAAATTAAAAATCTTACCAAGTATCTTATCTTGTTTCATTGGCAGATTTTTGCACACGAGGTCACCAAAACTGCAGAACAGAAGATTTAAACAATGTTTCCTGGTCTGACGAGTCTCCGTTCAGATGGTGAGATCAGAATCAGACACATTAAAGCTTGGCTCCATCCTGGTTGTGTAATGGTGTCGGATTTTCTTGGTATATTTTTTGCTGTTTGGTATCTGCCCATCCTTTGCGCACCATCTTTGAACAGCTGCTTTTAGTAGGATAACTCACCACATCACAAAGCTCACATTACCTCAAACTGGTTTCTTGAACACGACAATGAGTTCAATGCACTCAAGTAACCCCAAGCCCAGATCAAAGTCCGATAGATGTGGTGCAACAGGAGAATTACATTATGGACGTTCAACAAATGTCTGAGGAATTTTTGCTCTGAGGGCAAAAAAAAAGGCAAACGTTATTAGACTGCACCTAATAAAGTGGTTCATTTTTTGAGGGAAAACTGGATCTGCTAAAACTGCTTTATTTTCAAGATTTCCTTTCTGCAGAAAAAACAACATGCCACAATTTATCCTCACATACGCAAAGATGTGAGAAGAAAGCACCAAAGGAAGCGAATTTTGCGATCCTTCCAACCACGACTCGTAATGTCAATATTTCTACAGTCCTGGTAACATCCAGGACAACAAGCAAGAAAAGAAGGTGGGGAGAAAGAGATTCAGAGATAGACAGACGCAAAAACAAGATAAGAGAAAGAGTAATGATAAAAACAGCGGATGTGTGAGTGAGGGAAGGAATGAAGCAGAGATGGGATAAGGGGAACAAAAAGTGGCAGGGAAAAGGCAAGAGGGATGACAAACACTCTTTCTATCGCTCGCGCTCTGTGGGGTGGAGGAACACAGCTTGGTTCGCCACGGTAAACACATAAAACGCCGCAACCACAACAAACCACAGGCTGCCTGGCGCACGCACATAAACACACACAACAGCAGTACGCTAAGCCCGTTCTGCTCGCGTTTCACAAGCAACACAGCTACACGCAGAGGCTTCCCACTGTGATTGACAGCTTGGGAGAAACCACTCGGAGCCACGGGGAGAGGTAAACCATAAACCCAGCCTACCGCCGAGTGACTGACGCTGATGTGAAAGCCACTTTCTCTGATTGGCAGGTGAAGTTAAGTCCTAGGAGGGAGAAGGGGAGAGGAGGGCTGTCCAGGAACACAGCCGAGCAAGAGACCCCGCTTCCATCTCAAAAAAACACCTTAAAGACGCTCTTTGAAAAAGGGACGGGCCACCTCGGATGCCAGTTTAAATTCAAACGTCAAACTGCGTGTCCTCGTTTGACCTTTGCCTTGTACAATCAGAGGTCAGACGGAGGTTAAGATAAACACAGCAATGCTTTTCGCGGGGCAGTACCTCCAGCATAAAAGCCTAATGGAGATGTCATAATAAATGCCACTGAGGCATGCTCCGGGTTACGTCTCGCTGGAGGGTTTACTTAAAAACCAGGAAAAATATGCATTTTATGACACCGCCAGTCATAACAGAGGGAAAAATATCTCTAAGCTGACATGCTGAGAAAATTGACGCCCACTCGTAAACACAGCTTTTATGCACATTACCCATCGTCGAAAGCTTTCTCTTACCGTCTGTGGGAAAACATTTTCCAAAAGATATCAGAATTAAACACAAATTTGTCACTTTTAACGACGTGTCAGTTTAAGGGAACTGAGCTGTTGATTTATTTCACTGATTAAATAGGATTTTATTTATTTAGCTGATTATTATTCTTTCGAGTATAATATTAGAGGGAAGGGTTTGTTTCTTTTCATGGCCTCATAGAAGTGTTTTTAACAGGCAGTTGTCCCTATTTTCTAATGACCATTTCTATATCTCAATCAGTCTATGACAAAAACACCATCCTTTCAGTCATATACTGTAAATAAATGATGGCCACATCCCGAGCAGGATGCAGATCTGACTGAGAAATCAAGGACTCTGCCTGCTGTACAGTACAGTGCAAAAATCTTGAGCCAGCCCGCTTCTCTTTATAATTTATCTTTCACTGAGAACATTTCTGATGAGGCTTCAGTGAACAGTAGCTGGATTGAATGAAGGCCAGATGCATCTCTTGGGTCCTGTGTCAGGTCTTTTAGATCCTGTTCATCTGCTGAATATAGCTTCTTCTTCTGACTGAGAACCTTCACAGACATAGCTGCTTCTTCTTTTGTCCTCCATATTCCAGTTTTTATTCCAGATATTCCAAGTTTTTGGCTAATATCTATTTGGGAATCACCTCGTTGGTGCAAAAACACAGCTTTTTACGCCCGTCAAAATGGCGTGTGGTATTTTTCAATGGTGTCGTTAAAATCATTTAACACAAATAATGTGTTATTGTGACAGGTTACTAGTAACATAGTGGCTAAAGATACAATACAAAACAAGCTCTTTGCTAGGCTGCCTGTTATGTGTGGACACGTGTGGTTTATCCATTGTGCTAAGTGCCTTTTTTATGCCTGACTCACATGATTCACAGGTTACTGTTGATGCCTACCAAACAAAGAAAATGTGCAGGGACTGGACTGAAAAAGCAGCTTATGTTCAAAGAAAGACTAGAAAACTATTGCTCAAGACCACTTTTAAAAGTTGCAATCGCTAAAAACCAGAGATTCAAAAACCCAAACTCATCAGGGAAATCTTTACTGAGATTATATATAAAATTAGTGGTTGAGTCATGTCCTCATACATTTGTATCCAGAACATGTATTTGCCGACTCAGGCTCCGTCTTTTATAAATAGCCTCTATTTACAGTCCTAAAAAGTTCTAAATGGATGAACGATGAAGAAAAGTAAATGCTCTAAGTGCATTTATGTTGCAGATTATGGCTCAATTGTTACTCTGCAATGATTTTGTCACTTTCTTTAGCTAATTGGATATTTGGTTCCGATCAAAGTAAAGCTACTCTGCCTGTGCACTTAGCCATTATTACCACCTTATCATTCCAATACACAATATGCATTAGCCTTTCAGGCCTTCTGTTTTCAGTGTATATTATTCTCATTACTGAGCTTTAATTAAAACCACACAAACTGTCCTCTAATGGAATCATTGCGACACAAATCGAAACTCATTAACTCCCCGAAACTCTTAGACTGAATAAAATGTCTGAAGATTCAGTAGCTTTACAGAGAATATATGTGTAAGACGAGCTACGTAATTAGAAATGATCGGGATCACGGCTTTGAGGTAACCGAGAGGCCGAGTGCGCGCGGCTCACCTTATTCTCTCCCTCGATCACGATGACGGGCACTGAGGTGGCGGGCCAGCGGTGCTTTGCGGGGAGAGGCTTGTCACAGTTCCACAGGACGATGATCTGAAAGAGAGAACAAACAAAGGAAGTTTCACTTGTCCACTGAAGCCAACTCAGTTCCTCAAACCCAAACAGAATGAACTGGCCTAAGCAGGCGACATTTATGTGCTCCGCAGCCGGCAAATGTCACCTTATTACAAGCTGATTAAACGTTTAAGAGACAAAAGGTCAGCTGAAGTGATAAAATATTTCCAATCATGTCCCCAGCGTGTTTTTTTTACATTTCGGTCTGTAGCCAATCTCGTTGCGTTATCAGGTTGTACTTCTTAATGCTACATCCCCGTGATGCTCCACCTCCCTTTAGATGATGTTTTCAGATTAAAAAGTCATGTTCCCAGCCACAGTCACATCATGTTTTATATGACCTGCAGGTCAGCCCATTCGCTGCACGACGACGGCGGGCCTCATTAATAGTTGATGAAAAATACACACACAGACGCACACAAAAATATGACACGATCCTCGCTGACCTTACACACACAGCTACATCCTTATATCTCGACCCATTCTTCTCATGCATCTTAAATTTGATGTGGAATAATGTGGCGACACAAGCTCACTAAACTCCTCTGGCTGGACGTGGCGTGCCTGTCAAACTTTGGATGTCGCCATGGAACTGAAGCAAGGCAAACGCGGTTATGTTATTCTGGAATTAAAGACTTTGGAAGGTTTTCTCTGCATTTCAAAATAAAAAGAATATGTACTACAGTAAATGAGTAAAGAATAACCTGCTCATCTCTGCTCTAAGCTACAACTGTTGCATGAACTAGACGCGACATATAATGAGCATTGCTGCCTAAGGCCTCACTCACACCAGCCCCAGGACTGACCGGGTCATGTGAGGTTACTGGGTGCTGCAGCACAAATCTCCTCGTCATTGCTTTGGTTGCTTACAGTTGCATAAAAAAATGGCGTCTTTTGTGCAAACTCTTCCTAACTAACCAAAGCGTGACAGTGAAACTTGTGCCAACATGTTTAAAAGGCACAGCATTTACTTTGAAGTTGGTTTGCGTCACACTTTTTCCAGTTTAGCTACAGCTTAGTGAGTTCTTTGCAGACAAGTCAGTGTCTTCGAACAAAAGCAAGTGCTTGTGTGGTTAAAGGTTAAGTCGCACATCATCTGTAACCTCTAAGAAGAGAATGGAGACCATTATTGTTGGTGTTGGTGCCTTTTGAAAATTAAAAAAACAAAGGGGTTATTTGGGAAATAGTACAGCTTGCTGTAAGTGCAATAATTGAGTGCAATTCTTTTTATTTTTTTAATATAAAAAAGCTAATTAGCAGAGACTCTGTGTCTGTGCAGTGCACCTATACACTCTGTAGATGTGGTTTGCATTTGCTGCAACTTGGCTCTCCAACTCTCTCATCCCAAAATGCTATCATTTAAGCTAACAGGTTCACACTGAAATCAGCAGTTGGTTTAAAATGAAGCCATTTCCTTGGTAGTCTACCTTTTATACTTGTATGTATTATATAAAAAAATAAATCAGTCCATTTAGCATCTGTCAAACTTTCTGTCAACCTGGGCCAGACGCTTTCTTCTCTTTCCTGTACTTGAACTCTTAAGACTTTTATTTGCATGCGCCATCGTGCGTCTGAGACACTGACTTTTTGTCTGTGTCCTGTTTACGAGATTTTCCCTTTAAGATGATCAAACCATAGCTTGGAGTGTGGCGCTAATACCCAGCTGGTAAAGAAGAAACTGATAGGGACGCATCATCAACATCCAGTCCTGTTGTGCTCAGTTGCTGTGTGTCAGCTAACATCTGCCCTGCTGGAATGTCCTTGAACAAGTGAGCAAATTAATCCATCCCAGTTCCAGTGTGCAGAGCTGCGGCTGACACCGTGCTCGGGCGTCCCTGATGGAGGCAACCCATAAGAATTTCCCTGCAGGGATCAATAAAGTTTCACATTATCCCGACATTAACTGTGTCAAACGCAGCGGTTCCCCTCGGGGTCCCTGCACCCTGACTGGACCGGCCAAATTATGCGCTGGTAGCTATTCAGATATGTGAGTGAAGGTGTTTCCATGTGTCTGTGCAGCTGTGTGAAGAGAAAGAAGATGATGTTCAGCTGTTTGATGAATTGCAAAATCATCTCGACATTATCAGCGAACAAAAACACTCATGAGGCCAAATCTGGATGGAGAAAATGCCCGTCATTGTTAGACGACAACAACAGGTATGCAGTCTGCAAGCATGCATGCATGTCCATGTACACACACACACACACGCATGCACGCACACACACACACACACAGCTGAGCTGTTACAGCCTTCTATTCCTGTTTGATTAGAAAGACAGATGGTGTCTCTGTCAGCTCCCCAGCTCCCAAGGGGTGCTGGTGGAGGCTCTGTATGTGTGCATGTGTGCGTCTATATGACTGGAGGAAAAATGGTGAAGGAGCTGTTGTGTGTCTGCAGCGTGAGAGGAAGAAACGCTTCCCACAAGAATGTGCGTGAACACATTCACACATGAGCGTGCGCACACACACACACACAGCGGGAGGCTGTCAGAATGTGCTTCAAAAGCTTTCTTGTGTCCAATTTAGCCTCCTCCACCCTCTCTGTTCTTTCATTCTGTCCCCTCCATTCATTTATTTATATCCCTTTGCTCATCCGCTCGCAGCCCAGCAGCCCTGCTCTTCCTCTCCTCTCCTTCTCTCCTCACGCTGAGAGTGGAAGAAAACACTCCGGCTGCGTACCTGGCTCTCCACTCTGCATGCACAGCCAGAGGAATGCAAACACAAAAGCACCTCCATAAAAAATAATAGGAGGGGAGCATCTACTCATTCAGCCTGCTGCTATGAGAGGATGCGTCTGTGAAAGCGTGTCGACGACAGGACGTGCAGCTGGGTTTCGCCACACCGAGGAAGGGCTGAATATTAAACACCCATTCTCTTTTTTTGGGCTCACTAAAAGAATGAAATGTTCAGCAGAGGCAGCATTGACCGCTGGGCTCAGATTTATAATCTCAAAAACACACACACACACACACACATATATATATTTTTAATCAAGGTCATTTTTTTTACTTTTGCTTTTTCCAGATAATATTTCGACATCACACTTGCTTACCTGCCACCAAGTCAAAAGTGTCAACCTGAATTATTTTCCAACAACCAAAAGCTCTTCCTAAGTTTCGATTGGTTGACACTTTCAAGTGACTTCACCAATTTAAAATTTCAGTGCTGTTAAAAACAATACAGCCCCCTTAGAGTTACACAGTCTCAAAACGAAGCCACACTGCTGAC
Source organism: Hemichromis elongatus (assembly GCA_015108515.1). NCBI lineage: Eukaryota > Metazoa > Chordata > Actinopteri > Cichliformes > Cichlidae > Hemichromis > Hemichromis elongatus. The sequence goes on from VUQR01035656.1 coordinate 15,936, forward strand.
ATAAGACAGCAGGGGCAACGTTTAAATATCATTAACCGGCGAGAGACTCTTAAATCACTATCTCCAACTTTCAAGCTTTAGTGGCACTTCTCTTTTGTCAATGTAGTTGTTACTATAAAAATGGTTAATGCTCACTTAGGAAGAGAAGGAGGATTTTTAAAGTGAACTGCTAATAGCAATGATGCCTGTGGATTAAAACGAGGCTCGTCTAGCATTTTAATTAAATATATATTTTATAGTATTATAAGATAATGTTTTCTGTCAGGTTTCTTTTTTCATTGGCTAAATATGTTGAGAGTATATATCTTGATGAAACAGTACAATAAGAGAAGCAAAAAAATGAACCTAATTGGAAATTGTTCTCCTCCAGTACCCCAGCTAACCTAGCCATAGGTGTAAATATGAGAGTGAATGGTTGTCAGCTCAGCTGCAAATATCAGGACACTTTTCACCTATAAAGGCAGCTTATGTAGCAGAGAGCAGTGTCTCATGATTTATAAGATTAATCATCACCAATTTGCAAAATGATCATTTTAATGAGCACTAAATCACTGAGGTTTTTACTTATTTCATAGTGGGCTAACAAAGCATTGATCTGAAACCAATACCGGCATTGGCATCGGCACTACTGATATCTGCATTGATGTGCACACCTCTAAGTAGAATTTCAAAAGAGAAGCAAAGAAATTACAGGGTTATGTTGAAAGTGTTTCAAAGCTTTGTTCCAAAAAGTCCCATCTTTTCAAACCGGTGCGACATCTCCCTCTGTTTTAATGATACATCCGTACAGAAAGTTTCAAACTGATGTATCATTAAAACAGCTGTAAAAACCGACACGGCCGTACACTCACGTCTACAACCTGGCTGCGGTGGCACAACCAGTGAGGTTTTAAAAATCAAGAGATGGACGACCGTCCAGCTTGTGCTGACGGATCTGACACATCTTTTGTTTTATGGTGCCGCTTGCCAGGGAGAGAACGGGAGGCTTAATGGCCCCTCCAACACTGCAGCAGACTGGCAACCTATCCAGGGGTATATCACACCTCTCACCCCATGACAGCTGGGATAGACTCCGGTCTCACCATGACCCTGAATATAAGAAGATGGATGGATAGACTATGAAATCCTGATTTTAATAAACTGTTATTTATTATAGACAAGCTGTAGTCTCCATCAGTGGAACAGTGATCACAGTAACAGATAAGGGCGAAAATGGCCATAAGGCATCAGCGAATAAGGTTGTATGTAGAATCATCATGTTTATATGAAAGAGAGTGATTCATGATGAGCGATATTTCCAGGAGAAAATAACCATGATCCAGGCTACATTAGGCCCTAACTACAGGAAGCATGCAAGTGGGCATTATAATTACAAACAAGAAGCGCTTTAAAGATGGCAAACAAACAAAAAGATACTATTAACACGCTCTACAATCCTGTACCAACACTCTATCCAAAATGCATTCCTCCTACACAAAATACAAATTCACTTGGTCATAGATTCTGCAGGACTGAGAAACAAACAAAAAGACACACACACACACACATATATATATATATATACACCCACACACTCAGGCAAACACAAAAACCAGCCATCAGGGAGCAAATTCCATTTCATTTCCCGCTTTAGTAAGGAGCAAGCAGGGGAATCGATACATGCCATCTCCAGCTGTGCTGAAGGGGGTTTGGCTGCCATGGAGACAGATGTAGCACCACTACAAACCGCTGCTCTAATTCAATCCACCGGAGTTAACACACAAGCACGCGGGGATGGAGGATGAGTTCTGCCGCTGCCCTGTTTGGAAAATACGGTCGCAAAATAGCCGTGCGAGCGAGCGGCACAACGCGGCACAATTCGGCAGGTGCGTGGTGGAGATGAGTGGAGGATTCTTGAGATAATGAGTGAACAATCGCACACGCAGACACACAAATCCTGTACCTGTGCACAGTACTGGGACTTGGCCACGGCCGCCAGGAGCTTGAGTATGGGCTGAGACTGGGACACCAGAGGGGAGACGGCATGGATGACCGCTGTGAACTTCGGGTACGGTTTAATACCTGAAACGCAACAGACAGAAAAACACTCATTAATTCATTTTTGAACAAAAACAACAAAAAGAGCGGACTGTCAGCCCATCAATGCAATTTCAGGCTTTCGAAAAGAGCAAAGCTGAGTGAGAACCGAAGCTCTGCATTTCCAAACACCTCATATCTATATTCAGTGAAAGCTGTTCCTTAAAACCAGTATGTCAGCAGTTCAGAGGCACAGATTATATAATTGTCAGCGATGGAAGTTTTTCAAACCCCTCTTAAAATATTCAACATTGTTAATGTGTTTTGAAAATGCCAGATCTTTTGATCACTGAATATTTCATTTTAAAAACTCCTCAGCTGTATCAGCAACCCAATAAACACACGACTGCTAACTGCTGATGTGACTTTAAATTCAGTCTGACTTGATAGAGTAATTGAGGCTGAAAATGAGGAGGAAATAAGATATTGAGCAAGACGGATCATAGAGGACGTCCAAGTTTTCCTAATTTAAATCTAATCTAATCCAAAGCAGCAAACCATGGCAGGGAGGAGACAGCATTAGATGAGTCTCCTTTCCGCCACTGAGCAACTTTTATGAAGAGGAATATAGCACGCTGTGTTAAAACTTGGTAAACTATCTTTTAGACTTGTAATAAAAAGTAGAGAGACTGACGACTTTTTTTAACACCTAGGGATGTAAAATCGTAACAAGCTCATAAACAGACTTTCATGAAACATTGAAGAAAACCAGGAGCAGGATTATTATCACGCAGCATTTTCTATATTTTGAATGTGCATGCTGTTTTCTGCCTCTTAGCACATGATGCTCAGTGGCTTTTATCTCATCCGGCATCAGCACATTACACATCTCTTTGGCTAAAACTTTAAAGCAGTACGCCAGGCAGATTAAACACTGATTCAGCAATTTGAGGCAGTTTCCTACTTACGATGACCCTCCTTGTTTAAGAAATACTGTATGGACTGTATAGTAGATAAATTAAACTAAGCACCTGTAATCCAGGCCTGTAATTCATAATTTGTCTGGCTTTTATTTGCAAAAAAAACAAATGTACATATACTTCAATGCTATGGAAAAAGAAATGCAACACGACTGCTCCTGCAAACTCTTGTTTGTGTTTTTCTCCCACATAAATCATATGTGGGACTCAGAGACTGGTTGGAGACCACTTGGCAACCGTCAGTATTCTCTGGTCAGTTGCGAGGGGTGGCTGATGTTTGTTGTGGCAGTCGCTGTGAAATCAAGTGCTACACCCAAGTCAAGCAGATTGGTCTGTGAACCTCAACTATGGGATACTTAGCAAAAAAAATGTGTATTCCCTGACTGGTTGGCAAGTAGTTGCTGGCTGAAATTGCACCGACAACCTCATTGCGATAGCTTTGTTCCCTAACAAGTAGCCATGGTTGCTCGTTGATTGGAAAACCTCACCAATTTCTCGTGTTTGTGAAACTACAAAGCGTAAATGGAGATCGCTCAACTTCAAATCAAACGACGCTACTTTTAAAATGTGTTTGTTGCAGCTGTAATACGCAACGTTCTCAGTTTCTGGTGCGCACCGCACGTTGATTAGTTAGCAGTTGTTTGAAGTTGTCTTCCATGTGGGGAAAGGGCGCAATCTGCAAAGCGACCAAAGAAATCAGGAAGTTATTGATTCACACCAGCTGGCGAGGGATTACACATTTTTCACTAGCGACTGGAGGTTGCCAGGCAGGCAGGTTTCAGTCCAAACTGTGGTCATCTTTGCCCAACCATAAGTGTTGATAACCACTAAAATAATAATCTGAAGACATAAAAAAAAAACCCCAAAATGGCCACTATTTCATAACAAAACAGCAAAAGTCCAAATAAAAAATAATGTTTTGTTGCTTTATTTTATTACTACTCCAACAATCATCTTGTGACACTTTAAGCTTCATCCTGTTACCACTTGGAGGATTCCCAGTTTGGTTTGGCTTGGCCCTGACCTCAACCCCATCCAAAACACAACACAGACCAACATCTGTGTCTCACATTAATAATACTGATGAGAACGAATGAGAGGAAATCCTTGCAGCCACTTTCCAAAGCCTTCCCAGAAGAGAGAAACCCATTTTAATTTTACTGCTGATATTTTTATGAGCGAGATGCTCAGACATTATTGTGTTTCGGTGCATCTCAATACAGAAGTTTTACCGGGACTCAAAGTGAGAGACAAAGCAGCAAGTGGAGAGAAACTTGATTGACTGTGACTATTTTTTCTCGTGTAATCACGTCAATTCTAACAAAGTATCCGAGGTAACGTTTTCTTTGCACTTTGTTATCTTTACTGTTACAGTTACGCATCTTGCATTCTGGGTGAAGTCTGGTGCCCCTCCCTCCCCTGTTTCAGTACACTTGTATACAAATCAACATGAGACTGACGCACAGTGTCATCCGTGTCGAGGAACATCCTGTTGGGATTTTGGAGTGCACGGCAGCACGCTTGTGTTGGCTGAAAAATCCCTCCGCATAGGCAAATACATACGCAAATGTACATAACGGCGACATCATGTATTAACCATTAGCAAGAACTCAAATTAGTGATCCTATTATAACAAAATTATAACAGGCAAGTTAATGAAAAATAAATAAATATAGTAAATATTCTTTTATATCTGCTGTCAATTCAGCAATGCAGTAACATTGTGAGTAAAAAGTACGTTTTGGCGCTGAGGGCAGGAGTCCTGCTGTAAAACAGAAATCTCCATAAAGCCTGTCAGCAGATGGAAGCTTGAAGTGCTCTACGCTATCCTGGTAGACGGCTCGACTTTGGATAAAACACAGAGGACCAGGTAAGATCTTCTGACGTTGTCTCTCCGTCTCAACGGGAATTAATTGATACTCGAAACCAGAATCCGCCCAGTCTTTGTGGAGCTCTCCCAAATTCTTAAATGAACTTTCCCCATGATTGTTGTTACAAGTACTAAGAGATCAACAGTACTTAATTAAAATTAAACATTCTAATAATAATGTGTCTATGAAGACACAGCCATCGGAAAAAATACAAAAAACATCCACATTACACGTACCGAATATGAATACAGAGGATATGAAAGTTTACTTTTTTAGTTAAATTATGAAAAAAGAAACTTTATTTTATGATATTTTAATTTTTTGGAGATGGACGAGTATTTTGGTTCAGGGTATTATTATTATTATTACATATGCATGTTATGATCATCCTAAAAAAACAAACTTATTTCTGCTTCTTATTAAAAAGACTATTCTGATAAAGCAATCAAAACAAACTCTTCTCCTGCTGTGTGAGTCTGAGTGTTAATATGCTGCATGAAAGAGAGTCTGTGTGTGTGTCTTGTTATTGGCTCTTGGACAATAAGAAGAAATATCACTTAGAAGCAAACTCACGATCTTTGATTTTACTCATTTACCCGTCAGCGACAAGCCACCTTGTCTCCTAAAAACCATCCGTGTTTAATTGCTTCCTCTTTGACAAACAAATAAACTTGCCAGTGTCGCAATCCATGCCTGTCACCGTGCCCATCCATTTTAATATCTGTTCCACCTCGGGTGCTACACCGACACATTTTTGCATTCGTACTGTTGCCGCCTGGGCGTCTGCGAGTTTGTGCGCGTGGGGATGTTTGCAGTGGATGATGATGGAGTGGAGAAGCGAGGGATGGAGCGGCTCCCGGGTCGCAGATTGTGGCGGGG
>VUQR01035656.1:21701-36171 GCA_015108515.1 Hemichromis elongatus
AACCGTAGCGGGCAGAAGCAGTAGCAATGCTGACTCAAAAACCAATGATGGACGCGGCAGTGTGTCAGCAGCGCTAATACAAACATCCGTCAGAGCCCCATTCGTCCATTCCACTTGCTGCTATTCACAGCCGTTCGAGGAGGGCAGTAGATCAGGGCCATTTTTTCTAGTGTTCATGCAAAGTCCACAACCACAGCTGCAGCTGGATAGAAATCTACTGTCTTTATTTAAAAAGTCTGTGACAATTTAATGGCTATGCAGGGTGGTAGAAGCATAACAGCACTTTACAGTGTGTGTGTGTGTGTGTGTGTGTGTGTGTGTGTGTGTGTAGGCTACTGACCCAGTGTGTCGTAGTAGAAGGGGAAGTCTCCCAGGTATCCAGAGTACTGCGGCAGAGCGAACAGGCCCCCAGGGTGACTGTTCCACATCAGGCTACTCCTGGAGGCGTGCTCTAGTACACGGTCCTGGATGATCTGCACACAGGAGCAGAACCAAACACACACACGGGTTAGAGTTAGACTACAAAAAATATATTCAAGGGCTAAATAAAGCCTATATAAATTAAGAGAAGTCTCATATGAGAGATATGAGATGGATCTTTTTTTCCACAATTAATTTTATTTTCTGCTGCTGCAGGGACTTTGTACAGCCCTGCTGATATTAGGCTCTTAAGGCCGATATCAATACCGGTACTAATATTTAGTGAATTAACAATCTGATCTATTGTCTAATTGTTTTTCTTTGCAGACATGAAAAATAAAAAAAATAGATTACATTTTAAATGTGTAGCTATTTATAAGTTCTTACTAGGATAATATGACAATGTGGCTTAAAAATGATGTTGTTTTACTATCAAAGCAAGTTGTTGTTTGTGGCATTTCAAACAAGGTGACGTAGTTATAGTAATGGTCAACTAAACTAGAACTAGATGTGAAAAAAACAAACAACCATTTTATTTAAATAAAGCAAAAATGAAATCGAGATTACTGAAATAATGAAAGTTAACTGAAAGGATTTTGTGACTGTGGGAAAACAAAATCAAGTAACTGAAATAAAGATGCAGAGGAAGCTTTTTGCTTTTACTCTCTATGGCAAAAGACGATTATCACAGTTTGTCCTGATGACATTTTGATCGACACGTTTGCTGATATTTTAGATGTTTGCATGATTGTAATACCATCGCTGATTTTAGTAAACATTAATTCAATATTCATTGAAGTCACAATTCAACCCTGAAACTAATACAAACTAAACTAAAACTAGGAAACCCAATTTGGAAACTAAACTCAATTAAAAGCTAGAAATTAAATGAAAATTAAGAACTAATTAGAAAATAGATTGCTTTCTGGCACGTGCTGCAGAGTGGCTCTGGTGAACATAACATGCACTCATAACACGGTTAAAGGGTGTTTCTTCTGTATAGTCTTTACTTTTTACATTTTTATTTATCAGCTATTATAAATGCAGATTGATTTATTTAAAAATAGGTCATATCGAGCCTGCCGATGGATCGTTTGAACTCCAGAGCTTAGTTTAAAAGTTGTACAAAATTTAGAGGGTTAAAAACACCAAATATAGATGCAAAGAAATGAACTTAAAACGGTGCATTTATCTGTGAGGGCACGCCCTCTCTTGCAAATGCACTTCAAACATGTTCTCACTGGACATGCTCGGCCTTTGTGGAGCGTACAGGACTCGGGACACACGGCATCGCCTCGCTGGCTGCGAATCCACCGGGACAATTAATTACCTGCGCTATTCTCACACGAGCGCAGTTGGACATTACTCTGACTTTGCACCGGGCCGCTGGCAGCTGCGATTATTTAATATCCAATCTGGCCGTGTGGGGCACAGAGCTCTTCAAAGTTTCAGTGCATGTGAACCCAGAGTCTGTTTTACAGGATTAAAACTGCACTGCTTTAATTACAGCGGGGTCTGTGTATTCCTCGGGCCACTCTGTCGTTTGTGCCGCTTCTTTATTAATTCAAACTCAGGAAAATTAAAGCATACAGCATGAACCTAACCAAGATTACCTTTAAATAACACTTCTTAGATCACAAAGGACTCATAACAATCAGAAATATTTGTGTAGATGAGGGAACATTCGTAAGCCTTTCAGATTATGCTGAATGAAGGATTTGATCAATGAGCCTTGTAATCACGTCTATAAAACATCTCACACTGAGAAATGAGTTTTCACACAAAAAGTGCCAAGAAGAAGACGGTCGTAAATGTGAATGAGAAGCAACACGGCTAATGCACCAACTTACAATAATGCCCCCACCCCCTCCCCTTCAGCTCTGAATAATACTCGAGTATTATTCAAAACTCAGTTGGTGTATTAGAGGAGGTGAAAGAAAGAAAGAAAAACTGGTATAAAAGTAAGTCTGCGGGCGTTAGATGAAAGCAAAAAGCTAGCTGAGCTTTGCAAATGTTTGCTTTGTATCACCTCAATAGCAGCCATTGATTGTGTCAAGAGTGAATCGCACTGGCACAAAGCGAGGCTGAAAGAAATCTATGTTATTGTGTAATATTTTCTCCGCTGACAACCCAAACTGCTTCTTTTCCCTCTTCTTTTTTCTTTCCTCAAGCCAAAAAGCATCTGTGCCGGTCAGTCACACAGACAGAAGCCGATGGGGGGAGGGTGGGTATAAGAGCCGAACGGTGGACACGGACAAAGTCATCAGCTGCATCTAAGCACCAGTCAGTCAGGCCTGCCCCAATCCTTTCTGCGCCCAAATAGAGCAGTCAGTCAAACGGGGCGGACGTGAGAATGGGCACTATTTTCCCGCAGCTGCAGCTCGCGCTGGGCCTCTGCTGAACAGGCAGACAGGAGAAAGAGATATTGCTGCTGTGCCCTTGAGCCATGCTAAATTGCTTCAGTAAAACAGACACGGGTTTGCGGCCATGTTTTATGGCCGCTATTGAGCGGGAAGGTGCTGGCTGCTTGGCTTGGCAACTCAAAGGATGGATACATAGCATGGGAAGAAGTAGAGAGAGTCAGGTGGGGCGATGGTTGAGCTGCTGATAGCTGTTTAAATTGTATAAAAAGCTAATAACATAGCTGGAGGGGCTTACTGTAATAATATTGACAAAGCAGCATAAAAATTCATCATAGTGAGGTGGGGATGTGAAGAAAGAACGGGGGAGAGGGGGAAAAAAAATAAAATCAGCCCCGTGTGAGTCTCTTTTACTTTTCCGAGCTTTGTCCCCGAGGGCAGTCGATAACCATTTGCCTCAGAAAAACAGATTAACTCGGAATCCGTTAACTTCTCTATAAAAACACTGCCTGCCACCTTAACACCCTCAAGCCCTTTACACCTTATGAGGGGCAATTTTGCTCGCTTGGCTGCTGCTCCTCCCCCGTCGGCAGCCCTCAGTCGGGACATGATGGACGACTCAATCTCACCTCAGAACAGCCACAATCAACCAATTAGAGCATGATAGATAAATCCTGCCTCCGTGGGAGCACACTGTGAACTCGCTTTTAATAGGTGAGTTTAATAGGTGTACCAGCAGCACGGGATCCGGCGATATTGACCTTGTGATTGGTCGAAATGTGGCTGCTTCCTGACAGGAAAGAGCGCATGATAGGTTGAACTTGTGTTTCCTGCTTGCTCGCTGCACACACACACACACAGTCAAAAAAAAAAAGGTAAGTGTGTTTTTTAAATGCGTGCAAGCAGATTCAATCTGTCAAGATATCAGAGTGTACGTGTGTTTTGAGTGTGTGTGTATCATTACAGATCTGCAGTAGAGTTGGGTGTCTGTGTGTGTGTGTGTGCTTGCAGGCCCAACAGGATGAATAAACCACGTCGCTCGTTATCTTGGGGCCTGCCACTGCAACGCCATTTACATATGTCACCCCTGCTCCTCTTCACCCCTTCTCTCCCCACTCTGCTCTTTTAACAGGACAGTCAGTCAGGATTAAACATTTAGCCACTGCCCCATTCAACATATACGCACGCACACACAAACACGCAGGCAATCTACGCACACGCCCTCACAGGCGCACGCTGAGTCACAGGCCGTGTCACCTTGCACTTCAGCGTGGAGTGACAACATGTCAGCAAGGTTACGCCTGGGTGGTGCCGTGTGTATCTGGCCTGACACATCTTGACATATGGAGATGTGTTTCTTACTGCGTGTGTGATAGCTCACAGTGAGACATGGCTTGATAGAAAACAGACTAGAGATGTAGAGCTAGCTAAAAATCACACAACTCCACTGAAGCCACGACAGATTACGTGCACTGTGTGTGTTTGTGTGTGTGTGTGTAAGATCTGGGAGGTTATAGTGTCAGTGAGATTGTAGCATTGAGGGGGGAATCTTGCTCCGGGGCTTCAGCAATGCAGCAAGAAAGGAAATTAAAAGCGTGATGGGGTGCTTGAATGAGGGAGCGCGCGCAGGAAGGAGGAGACATTTGCAACCGCAGCATGAATCCAGCAGTAAGCCCGGTGTTATCCGTGCATCCATAAACAATTTGTTTAAAATGAATAATAAGGGATGGAGGCGGATTGAGTGGATAAATTGTTTTTCCACTCACAAATTCCTTAAATTGGGTTATTGTTAACAAAGTCAATGTGCATGATAATACGGGGTCGGGAGGAGGCTCTTGGTCTTTTGAGTAGTTTTCACTTTTGTGCCTCCTGTGGTTGACGTTTGGTTTGGATTGGATGGATTTCAAGTTTTTAATCCTCTTAGATGACACATATATTTACCATAATATGACTACCTATACTGCTTCCATCTTAATAATCCTTGCACATGCTGCTAATCAAACTTGCAGGTAGCTTTGCATTGCTTGTTAGGTTTTGCTCCTGCTCTTCCTTTTCTCCCCATAGACTGCCGTGTTAAAATGCCCAACTGTACAACAGAAATAAGCCCGTTTCCCAGTTTTTAACCACTATGATGGGTGAATTTTTATATCTCACCAATTCAAATTTTAATAAAGCCTGAAAGATATAAATAATTAAGGCTGTGGCTGCATATAAAAGATGGTTGTAGCCACTGTGATGCCATCCATTGATTTACTGGAGGCCTTTTTTGAATCCACAAACTGAGCCTTGTGGTCGACTTCATTATCTTGGTGTTTTAAAACCACACATGAAGAGAGGGATCTGCTTGAGAAACCGAATGACAGCGCACTGACATCTTAATCCCAATTTATGCTCCTTTTGGACTCTAATGTTGATCATAATGTAGAAATCAAACTTCATATTTTATTTATTAAGACCTAAAATGAGCAAATTAGACAACAATCTGTGTTTGTCCTTTTTGGGACCACAAGAGTAGCCCCCTGCTGGCCATTGGAAATAATGCAGGTTTCACTGGCTTCATTTTAGCAGCTTCCAGAGCTGAAAGGTGAAGCTGTGTCCCTGTTTTCTGTAATCTCTGGTATCAGGCTAGTATAGTTATGGCACGTAAGGAGGACCTGTCAATGGCGTTTGTAGTATCGGTGCCTCGGGATATTTAACTATCTGATAAATAACTTTCTGTGCACTTTTATTAACTGACCGCCTGAGAAGTGTGCGCTGTGGTTTTACTGGTGAGTAAAACTTTAGTGTGACATTTATATACTGTACAAGCACTAATTAACAGTTATCTGTGTGTGTGTGGAATTCAGTGTAAGGATGCACCTTGCCAACAAAAATAACCCAGTAGTCTACCCTCTCTTATACATATGCCCATTTCTGCCTTCCAACTACAAAATATGGTGATGACCTACAGACCTAAGATGTTTATTTCTGGCATCTAACATCATTTCATAACCTTTTAAACCTAGCAGTCGTGAGAATGATCTAGTTGTGTCTGGCCGAAACGAGGAAGTATGCAGGGTTTCTTTTGCGCACTTCTCTGGTGCCCTTATTTTTTTAATTATTTACAGCTACAGTCTCACAGTCACTTTAAGTGAGTTCAGATGAGTGCGCTGTTATTCCAGCGTTTGCCAGCAGGCATACTGCCTTGCCTTTGAGCGGGGTCATTTGAAACAACCATAAACACTTTTGCTTTTAGACATGTTTGGATGACATGTTGTATAAACTAGATTGTTTCAAACACCCTCTGGCCTTTTCGTCATATTCTGAGTGCTTTGAACACAGAGACTACGCTGATGTGAAACACGCTAAAGGGGATGTGTGAGAACTTTCCATGGACCTAAAAGGACCTCAGAAACTTCATGCACATGTCAATAAAAACTTGATCATGAAAACTTCCTTAAAAACACAACTAAAATCCATCGAATTGTTCCCTATAAGGGAGTATAAAGTTTATACAGCCCTGTTGCAAGCCTACTGGCACTTATAAAGATTGGGTTTGTGCAGAATAACACTATACGGTCACTGTTTTGGATCACAGTTAACACTCTGCTATAGGCAAGATGCCACTACTGCAATGTGTACTGTGTCTACTGGTGGCATTATAAATAGTACTACTTCACCAACGGCTGCTATGACGACTGATAGATACACAAACTGCTGATATATCATAAAAAAGCATTTAATAACAAAAAAAAGCAGACTGTGAGAAATTCTGCATGAACATTTTCTGCAGTTTCCATTTCTTTTGCTCTCTGTTAAAAAAAAAAGAGTCAAAAATTCTGTTTTTGCTTTTAGCTTCATACCAAAGAGACCAAACAGAGGGCGCCGAACACAGCGGCGATTACGGAGGCTGAAGTGACACTGCAGCCCTCGAAGAGAAAGGCTGATAATGGACAAAGGCGTGGGAGAGTATGTGTGTGTGTGTCTGTACAATTGTGCGTGTGTGGCTTGACTCCTCACCTCCAGGGTGGTCAGAACAATCTTTTCCACAGAGGAGAAGTAGGCTTCCCAGAGGAACTGAGTCTGCTGTCTGAGGGACAGGATCTTGTCCTGGTGGATGGAGCGCACCGTTGTGGGAATCTGCAAAGAACAAACAGCATTTGGTCAGTAGTGCACATCACTGCTGAAGATCGATTGATCCGGGCATTAAAACGTTGTGCTGTGGGTATGCACTTAGTGGAGTGAACCCTACTGTCTTGTCATGGACGTGTCGATGTGAGCTACATGCACGGCACATGTAGGTTCTTAGTCATCCAGGTCATGCTAGCTCAGGGGTGGGCAACTCCAGGCCTCGAGGGCCGGTGTCCCTGCAGGTTTTAGATCTCACCCTGGGTCAACACAACTGAATCAAATGATTAGTTCATTATCAGGCCTCTGGAGAACCACCAGACATGTTGAGGGGGCAATTTAGCCATTAAATCAGCTGTGTTGGATCAAGGACGCATCTAAAACCTGCAGGACACCGGCCCTCGAGGCCTGGAGTTGCCCATCCCTGTGCTAGCTATTAGAGCTTGGGGAGGAAAAAAAGAGTGCAACTGGACTTGATGTCGCCTCCAACTGGCAAAAAAAAGTGGAGTTGCAGGTATTTGATCTTTAACCTTGTGGGGTTTTCCCCTTTGCAGGGACCCACTACTGATTACTACAGATTACTCATTCAAGCTTGTCATGTGAGCCAAGGTTTAAAAGGGGCCTGGATCATTGCCATCACCAGGGGTGAAACCACCGTGAGAGCCCCACCCTATCATGTGACCTACTGAGGTGATACCTGTGACCCAGGTCTACCTTTTGTTCTTTTTCTTCTTTTGTGTCCAGGAGTTAGGTCTTTTCATAAACTTTAACACTTGTGAGCAAGTGTTAAAAAAGTGAAAAACCCCAATAATAAAACAACCCCTTTTAAGTAAGCATTTGGTGACAGTGGGAAAGAAAAACTCCCTTTTAAAAGGGAAGAAACGTCCGGCAGAAGCAGGCTCAGGGAGGGGCGGTCCTCTGCCGTGACCGGTTGGGAATAAGGGGAGGAAGAAGGCACAAACTCAAGGTAGGTTTAAAAAAAATGTTTCTTTTTAAAGCGGCAGCTTTACAAGAGACAAATATGTGATGTTCCTGAAGGAAACAAAGCACATGAAAGAAGGAATAAACTTAACAGCCTCTATCACTCAAACAATAATATGAAAGAGAAGCTCTAAACGCTTCAGCTGCTATTTAATGGACAGTTTTACACTTTTGTTCCAATAGCTGTGTCGTTTTTGTTGTGAACATTTGTAACAGTAAAGGGGAGATAATAGCCAATAAACTGTATTTACCCACTCTAGTAAACAGTACCTTCCTCTATCTGTTAGTATGTTTATTGGAGAGGTAGATCTACTGTACGAGCAATATTTTCCAGATATTTTTGTGGTTTTGATAAATACCTCTAATAAAGAGTACAGGCATCTCACATTTAGTGAAAAACACACAGCGAGGAGCGCTCCATACTAAGTGGGCGGTGTGTGCACCTTGCCCCATTGTACCGCACCAAATACATAAATCTGGAGAATGATCCAGGACATCTCAGACCTGTTTGTAGCTGCACAGAGAAAGCCGAGATGGAGCTCCTGCATTATAAAACTCAATGTCAAACAATATTATTACACACTTCATTCAAATTAAGGTTTAATGGGCATATAATTACTTTTCCCCCCATCAAGTTCAAGCCGAACTTCCAACGAAACCCATTTGGTGGCTCTATTTATTTGCCCTCTCACATAACAATGTGGGCCTTTGTGGGGACATTGTGTAAGCAGTCGGGGACTTGGTATGCCGCTTGAATTTTGTTTAGTTAACAGCCATGTCGCTAGAAAACCAAACATGGTGAAGACGGAGCGTGTGCTGAGGGTTATCGAGAGTCACAAAGAGAGTCTTATTTCAGCTGTGGGAATGCTGCGGTTTCTCTTCGCGGTGTCACTTTCAGGTGATATACAGAGCATGTGATTGTTGTGCGAGCGCGTCTACGGGACGTTACCTGCAGCAGGAGCCTCTCGTCGCCGATGACTGCGGCCGTGTTCCAGTCGATGATCTCGGAGAAAGGCAGCTCCCAGCCGTTACTCAGCATCACTGGTACACATGCCGCCTAAGACACACACACACATATACACATGCAGAGAGTGAGGCCTGGAAGTGATGCTTTTATGACTACAATCATTGCTACCTGCTTAATCTCGGCTTTTTTACTGGATATTGATCCTCGTCATTACAGCGACAATAAGCAGCTCTGTTTATATAAAGCCGGGATAACTGGACTTCATGATAATCCATCAGTCTGTTATTATCTGTGTTTGAGTTTCCTTGAGTTTAAGGAGATTATTTTTAGTGTTTTCCCTTTGACACTGTGACAAGTAGAAGAAATAAAAAGGAAATGTGGAAAGACAGGATAACATAAAAGTCCAGGTGGAGGTTAGGAGACTTGTAGCCCATGATGTTTCCTAACTATTCAGCTATTAGTTAACCTTAGGTTAGGATAAAAAACACCAAGGAAGGAAAGAAACCATGATGCAAGCACACATACTTTTTCTTTTTGCTCTGTCACCTGTACCAGCTTAAGACTAGATGCTGTTTCATATCCAGGGACAAAAACTTTCATAGTTTATTCATTCACATTTATTTTTCCTAAATATGAGAAAGACAAACCCTGACAAATAAGCCACAATTTTCTATAAATAATAGAGAAAACACTTTTGATGGAAATTTTAAGTTTTAAAATTTTATTTTTAAAATAGAAATGTGCAAATATGACACATGATGGATTACTCTGGGGGCGACCTCGGGCCTGAGGATGTGGTTGTTATTAAACATCTCTGTGCACCTTGAAAGGTGGTGATGTGTGGAAAAACAGCTACTTGGGTTCAGCTGCTTTTGGACTGCTAAATTTAGCTAACAAGCTACTGAAAAAACTATTTGACCTGAGCCTCTAAATCAGGGGTCTCGAACTCCAGGCCTCGAGGGCCGGTGTCCTGCAGGTTATAAATCTCACCCTGGGTCAACACACCTGAATCACATGATTAGTTCATTACCAGGCCTCTGGAGAACTTCAAGACATGTGGAGGAGGTATTTTAGCCATTTAAATCAGCTGTGTTGGATCAAGGACACATCTAAAACCCACAGGACATCGGCCCCTCGAGGCTTGGAGTTGCCCACCCCTGCTCTAAATGATGCCGTGTGCACACCAGCTAAATCTGTAATAAGTTTCACACTGGTCCCTCCACCCTGTCACCACACCACTGCTCGAAGGCTCCGTGACATTAAGTGCTATTCCAAACAAACGCCCTTAAGAAGAAGTGGCTTAAAAAAGCATTTCAGTGAGTGACTCGGCACTCATGTAGGTTTACTAACAACACTCTGAAGGCGCAGCACCTGTTCTGTGACCTATTCATTTATTGATTACAGGACATGGCCGGAGTTTTTTTTTTTCTCCTTTTGCATTTACTCTAAGGCTACTTTCACACTGCAGGCGAAAGCGCATTAATCCGATTTTTTTGACCCTATGCGACTCATATCCGATCATGGTATCACAGTGTGTACATCACAAATCCGATGTTTTCAAATCCGATCTGGGTCACTTTCATATGTGGTACTGAATCCAATACATACCCGATGTTTTAGAAAGCGACTGCTGTTTGAACGGTCGTGTCGCATTAAATCCATCTTTTACGTCATTCACACAAGACAGACGCCAATTATGAGCGCCGGAGAAGACAAACGAGAAAGCATGGCGGCGGAAACTGGAGACGGAGCGAGTCACTGGACAGAAACTGAAGATTTGGCCTTGATTAGCACACGGGGAGACAATTCTATCCAAACTAAACTTTTAGGGTCGTATCATAACCGGCCTGTGTTCGCCATTTTTACATCCGTAAACAGAACGCGTTGTGTGTAACCACTTCTTTTGCGCATGCGGGCCGCTTTGAGGGCCATGAACGTTCAAACTAGAGCGCGCTTGCTGTCACATTTTATTTGTAGTGTGAACAACCACACAGAAAAAATCTGAATTGAGCATTAAGACCTGCAGTGTGAACGTAGCCTAACTGAACAATGTGACAAATTCAAACTTAAATCCATGCTGCTTGGCTCATAGTTACAAAACTTGTGGTTAACATGAACCTCTTGGGATCTTAAGACGTAACATTTATAAATCTGCATGCTGATAGGCAGGCTATGTGCAAAGACAGCAAGACAAGTATATCATGCCTCATTCTGTACTGAAATCACAGGAGTCCAGACTCAACTTGTGTGGGAAAAAAAAGGCCAGATTTATAAAATGATTTTCTCACACTGCTGCGACAAGAACCACAAGAACTGAAACGTTCACGAGAAGAATCTCTTAATTACTCGCTGTGTTTCAGTTTATTTGATTTCTGAAAATGTCCGAATCGTTCACAAGTGTGAAAGATCAAAGAAAGGAACCAGACCGCTCGGGCTGTTTTGTTCACTTCGTGTCTTTCACATCAGCGTTTAAAAATGACGACATTAGGAGTGGGGCGGGTGTTAATTACTCAAAAGGAGGTGAGCTCGAGGAATGATGAAGGGATAAAGGGAATTAATAAAAGATGAAAAGTCAGAGGAAAGTGGATAAACAGAAATGAACGATATGAGAGGTGGAGAGTTAGTAAAGCCGAGGATGACCTTTGGCAAAGGAACGGCAGAAGGATGGAGGGGTGAGAGGAGAGGTAAAGGGGAGCAGCTGGTATGTGCCTGTGTGTTTCTGCGGTTTGATGTTAATGACGGCCCTGTCACTCCCAGGTCATAAAGGTGTCAGCTAAACCAGAACTGGTCCTCGGGCTCTGCTGCTGTCTCTCACACACGCACACACACAAGCTCTGACCTCTATGAAAAATTGCTTTTTCATGCAAAGACCAAAGCTGGCAGATACTCTCTCTTTGTCGTCACGGTTTGAATTCGATGGTTGGCGTGAGTGTGACAAATGGAGAAAGGAGAGGAGAGGGCAAATTTGCCTCCTGAGTGAAGTGTTCTCTGCGCGTGTGCGTGCATGTGTGTGTGTCAGCTGATAGTGAGATAAGCACACTTATGTGAGGGCACTCTGTGGACAGCGGCGTACGGTAAGGAGAGGTAAAGGACAGTGCAGTAGTAATGCAGAGCGCTGCGCAGTTACAGAAATGGGTGAACAGAGGGGAGGAAAAAAGAAAACGAGTGGAGTGCGTAAATAAAAGGAGGCAGGAAGAGGCAAAGTGGAGGTGAATGTAGAGCTAATGTTAGGAAATGACTATGCTGACTTATGTTCATTATGATCGGCAGTTTCACCCTTAATCCAGCTTAATATACTCTTAACCTGGGCAGCATAAAGCTAGCATATCTATGCAAATGCTTTTTTTTTTTTAAAAAAACAAAACAAAAAAAAACCCCCTCTTTATTTATTTATTTTTTAATAAAGTCAGGCAACAATTTAACAGTGTATCTGCAAAATGAATATCAGTGTTTAGAGGCAGGAAGCAGCAGCTAATCCTCCCAGCGAAGGTCTTGTTTGTTTATATTAATTACACTATTAGTCTGAAAATTAAGGTGGTAATGATCTAGTGATCCTTTCATGCTAGAGGTAGCACCATTAAAACAAATGCTAAGTGGAAGGTTGAGTGTAGGTAGTGATTATTTTTCTTCGCAGTGATATTGCTGGTTAGCTTGAATTTAGAGCATCGAGCGATGCGCTCTCACAGTGCTGCGCGTGTGTTGCTTGTTTACCTGCAGCGCCTCGAGGAAGCGAAAGGAGCCCAGCCGTCTGCCGCGGGGCACCAAGCAGAAAGTGGAATTGTGGAGCATCTCCTTGTAGTCGTACCTGCAGGGACACACACACACAGACGTGTTTTGAGTTCACTGATGTGAAAATGACACTTAAAGGAACGGGCTTAAAAAAAATGTGAGTAATCCTCAGTCACACAGGCCTGGAGACCAGTCATCCACCCAGGGACAGCTGCACCTAAACATCTCCTTGTAGCCACAGCTTCACCAGCTCTCTGTGAGGCTTGTGAGTGGCTGGAAACAGAGAACACGTTGCCTTATCAGTGCATTCAAAAAGCTTCAGAAGGTGCAACTGTTGCTCTCTCAGTTTCTAGTTTGTGTTGTCCTTTTTCACCACCACTGAGCGCGCTGCTGGGGAGTGTCAGCAGACAAGTCGGCATCTTAATGTCGACTGCAGTAATCTGTTACTGATCAAAATAGTTGCAGTTGCAATTGGAAAGCGTTTCACCTAGCAAGTGCCAGGTGGAGGATTGCCCATCTTTCCCCAGCAACCTGCGGTAGACAGAGTGGTATCTCTAGAGGACTGCATGCTGTATGAGCTACGTCTCATCGGTCTGTTGGACAACTGTTGTTCTAATCGGTTGATGAAGGGATGAAATATTTGCCACAACATGTTTTACGGTGGAAATCGTGACGTGACTCTAGATCATGCTATCTGGAATCGTCGCCGACGATAATGCTGATATCATGACACAGTGAACATAATGCTGCAATTTATTGAGTATCTATGACACAGCACGAAATCTGTGTAACAAACAACAACAACAAACTGTCCTAATAGAGCCATAAAGCAGAATTTGATTCATATTAAAACATTGTGATTGGTTGCAAGAGGAAGTGCTATGATACAGCACAATGTTGCTCTACTGTTATGCATGTAGTTTTCCACACATCGCCACCCATTTAATGACATAAAAACCAAACAGCTAAATCAGCAGGGCTCAAAACAACTTCTTTAAAAAAGTAAAATACATTAACTTATCTGAGGGATTTCAAAAGAAACGAGAGGTTTCACATTTAAAGCTTTTGTTTTTTTAATATTATAAAGTGATCATAACAAGTCAGCAGCTGGCTAATAATCCCGTGTTCTGGGAAAACCGGATGTATGTGAGAAATCAGAGCAAGAACAAAACCTCAAGTTTATTTTAATATTACAGTATTTTATTATTTAAGGTCCCCAGAGTGTCTGATTTTGATTTTTTCCACCGATCATGCTCTTTCTTTTTTTGCTTTTCCTTCCACCTATGTTTTCCTCCACTCCTTTTACATTCACTTCTCACAGCTCTTCTACCTCTTTTTCCAGTTTCCCCCCAAATTCAAGATTCACATCCACCTGTGCACACCTCCCTTCTTCTGTTTGCTACCTGCCCCGATTCTTTTCATCTCTTCGAGCAGGAGGACGAAGCTCCCTCCCTCGCCTCCTCCTCCTCCCCAACCTCCTCTCTCTGCTTCCTCCCCCCTGCTCATCCCTCTATTTCTCCAGTGGTGTGTATCTTATTGCTCTCCAAACAGGGTGATCAACCCAGCCAGGGGTAATGAGCTGAGAGTGACACCTGCTTCCACCACACAGCTGGCTCCGCGCGTGTGTGCGTGCACGCAAAAGAGAAATAGACAAACTGTGTATCTGTGCATCAGTCTATGCGTTCATGTTTGCATGCTTGGTGCTTTCTCATATTTGGCAGGTAGTGCGTTCAGACCAGCGTCGGGCGTAATGACACTTTTCCCCTAACACTGTAATAGGCTGTAATTCTATAATCACACTAAACTTACTCAAACTGCGACGCCGCGACTGGTGTCATAAGTTTTTCAATTCTCTGCACGACAGGAGGACGAAGCGTCTTCAAGTTTTGAGCAGCGGAGATATGAA
>VUQR01035656.1:41786-75162 GCA_015108515.1 Hemichromis elongatus
ACATAAAAAAGAAAAAAATATATATATATATATATATATATATATATATATATATATATATATATATATATGGCAGCAAAAAGAAAAGACCCCCCAAAAACCACTGAGGTGGAAATGCAAGCAGTTCTGGTGGTGTAATGTGGACTGGTTAAAGGTTTTATATGACTTCATATAGCTCCCTGGAAATGCAAATACATGTCATAACGAAGCTGCCCACAACTACTGTGATTGGCCCGTTCAGTACTGTTGATTTTGAATTTACAAGTGCCAGTCTAGAAACAAAGCCCAGAAAACGTGTAGAAGTCTCAGAGTAACCTGTTCCAGCTTTAACGAAACTCGTTTCTAACATCCTCGGTAAAAATCACTGACACGAAAAGACCGCGAGGGGCCAAAAATCAAAGATATTTCACACGAGTTTCACCCCATTATACTAGGAATTAACCAGACAAACACATCCAGTCTGTAATACAGAAAGGATTATTATTAGGGAGACGAGAACTGCAAGACAGGAGGACATCTGTTAGCACAGATGTGGGAGCAAACAGTCCATCTCGACCAGATTTCCCCTGAATATATGGAGAAGATCTGAGCAGGGCCACGATGTGACAGGCCTTTCTGCCCCGTCAAGAACGATTTCTTCAGGGGGAACTGCTGACCGACAGATCCGAGGTAATATTTCTGTTGCTCCTTTTATCTCTAGCTCTCTGTCCCTCTTACACTATGTGAATACGGAGCCTCTACAGTCAAACAAACAACCCCCGAAACACTTCTGGACACATCTCTTTATAGCTACCGAATTCTGTGTTACATGCATAAATAAAATGTGTGTGCAGGCTTCACACAGACCCTCTCAGTGTGTGTGTGTGTGTGTGTGTGTGTTCAGGCAGCCAGATTTTGAACTTAACTCATAACAAGGCATCAGGAGTTTCTAAGATGTTATGCTAGTTTGCACAGCTGTACTGTATCCATGTCACTATTCAAATGAGAGCTAGGAAGTGAGTATAGCTGTAGGTGCTGGGTGTCACATTAGTCTAAATAATAATGGAAAAAAAAAAACATCCACACATAAAGATGGGGCTCATATACATGCAGACTCACACTTGGTATGCACTTCTGAATCGGTTCGAGTCAGCAGTCTGTTCTTCCCCTTCAGCTACAGTCCCCTTCACCCCCCCGCACGTGTAAGCTTGAATATTTTACAAATACCCCGATAACAAGAAGTCTTCCTGCCACGATACTAATTCACTATGACGGCTTTATCCTTGCAATCTTTTCAATTTGTCCTCTCAGATTTTTTCCACTGCCAACAGATGGAGGCAATTTTTCAGTTACATTTAGTGTCTGCGCAGTAGTCAAAGTCCCAAACTGCATACACGCACTCTCAACTCTTCGGGCGGTGGAAGTGAAGTGGATTTCAAACAAGGTGACGCCTGCTCCACGCACGTTAACAGGGCTGCTCTGGGGTGAGGGGTGCAAGATGACCGCAACAATTGCACTTCACACATGAACGACGCAGACGTGCTTCGCGTCAGCGGGCGGCGCGTCACTGTGTGATCTTGTAGATGAGTGGGGGGGGGGAGATTCAGACTCTGCGGATGTTCACCGGAGACCAGCTGCGCCTCGCTCCGCTCTTCCAGATGGCCCTCGGGATGCCTCGCTGTGCCGCGGTGGCTTGTGTGTACGTGTGCACAGATCTATATGCCTGAGATGCTATCGGATTTAGACATGTCAGCGCATGCTTTGTGGCGGGCCTCTTTTTAAAACACTGACACATTTTGTCATCAGAGCTGCCAAAGTGAGGAGCGCAGAGGAGTCTCCTACGCCTCACCGAGATGTCCTCTCATCTGACGTACGCAGACTCGTGGAGAGAGAGAGGGAAACAAATATTTCAATTCCTTCAGTCCACATTATGGTCGCTGCAGGCTCTTTCCTGGCAAATCATTATCCAAAATCCTGAAGAGCCTAAGTACTACACACAGACTCATACACAAAAACCAAACTGAGTCACTCACACTGACACAACACACACACTCTTCCCTCCACGTTAATATGCATGTACTACACAGACACTAACCCCCTTAAAAAGCGCCATCGACCATTATCACGGTCCCATCTGCCGGCAAAGACTGGTCCGACTCTCCTCCAATAGGTGAGCAGAAATTTAATCACACCTAATTTCTTGTCTACAAATACATCCTAATGCTTTCCCTCTGAAGACTTCTCTAAATCAGAATATAAACCCAGTCTCCGAGCCACCTGGGTCCCCTCGGCACAACACCGCCAATCAGAGAACGCCAAGAACCCACCGGCGCCTCACCATGAGTACGACGCTACGACACCACGGACGGCTCTGCGCGTGGAGTCACGCGGAGAGATGCGCTGTCGTCAGTCACGTCTGCCCCCCTTTAATTGACAGCTTTGGAAGAATTTAGGAAAGCAGCGGTGACACTGCTGACTCTTTATGTTGGAATTTAACTGACCGAGCTACAAGGTCGCAGCTATTCGGGAATGACAACAAAGTTTTTGGCGTCGGTAACATTCGTGTTCATATTGTGATTTTTAGCAGGGCAAAAAAACATCGATCCGTTCTTCTCCACTTATGGTGGGACTGAAGTCTACCTCACCTATCGTTAGGCGTAGGACGGGGGATACACCCTGGACAGGTTGCCAGCTTAAGAAAATAATCCCGTCAACACTCAGGTCAGGGCTAAGGTTTATCGAACATTACCAGCCTATTCTTAGCCGTGACAATGAAGCTTCTCGAGTCTGCTTCACCATGTGCCGCTGTGAAACAGACATGGGTGGAGTGAAGAGAAACAGACAGGTGAAGTTAAGACTATGCTTCTCGAGTCTCCGTTCGTCCCAAACACAATATGTTACCTAACTGTAAAGCTAACAAAAGGTTTTCTATGATTTAATCAACATGCTTTAACCGTTATAGTTAGTTCATTGGGAATTTCCCATATAAGGATGCTTTCCTTTTTCGTTCTTGCGTATGAGTCAATATTATTAATTAAAAACAGATCTATTTTTTTCCTCAACACACACACACAAAATCATTTGATAGTGAGTTTGACATCAGCATCAAACACAGAGTATGTCATCCCTGCGTGACACTGGAGAGCAGCATGACGCCTGAGACAGTCGGAAGCTCAGAGGGTGCGCGTGTGTGCGCGTGAGAAAGTGAGAACGGAGGTACAGCTGTCAATCACAGCACAGAGGCAAGCAAAGCGATACGCTACCCAGTGGGTTCATCAGTGCCATGTGTCAGTCACACCCTGAGATCACATTGATTGTCTGTCGGCACCCATCTGAGCCTGTGTGTGTGTGTGTGTTTGTGTGCTCGTTCACTGCATGTGTTTGAGTGAAGGGGCCATATTTGGCCTTGAGAGAATTACAGAGGGGAGTGGAATACAAAGGGTGAGAAAAATAATAAGAGAAAGGACGAAATATCCACAATGATGCAATTATGATTCAATTTAGATTCCCGCATCAATTATGCAAACATATTCAAGAGACATGTCAAATATTGATAGGCTCTTCAACTTTTCAAGCCGTATTCATTAGGGAGCCAAAACTTAACCCGTACTCTCTCATTAATCATGGATAGATGTCAGCTGGAGGTCTACATTCATATTCAGCCAACGCCCCCGAGGCTCCACCAGCAAAGGCATGTCTACGTATGTCTGTGTGCATCTGTGAGAGCTCATCTTAGTCTGCTTATCTGCGTGTGCATTGCTATGTAGCTTAGTGTGTTAGTGCCGACCTGTGACCCATCAACTTTGAGTTTGTGCATGACAATTGACACATGCTGCTGTGGAGTTCCTGACAGGAAAACTGCTGGGAAATAGTGATTGGATGCCATAAACTGGGACCGAGCCCGGAAAATTAGACCTGGGGGGGATTGGTGAGGTTCGGATTTTTTTTCTCAGTAAAAGATGGCAATAGAATACCTGATGTAGTTTGTCTGCGCCGAACATTTACGAACGTATGCTTTTGTAGAAAATCCTTTTTCATGGCCAACAAAAGTGCCACAAAAAACATGATTGAAATAATGGGAATATGATAAAACTTTGAGTGCAGCTTTCGATACATAACAGCTTTGCATCTTAGCCAGTCTCAGACTGAAATGTCTTGAGAGCTCCTTAATGGATCCTCATGACATTTTCAACTGACTGTCACAGCCAGCTCTTTTCCATTTTATTCCATCATGGGATCAATATTTTACCGTATTATTTCAGCAGCTTATGTCCAAATCCTACAAAACTGCACTGTGATTAGTGGTTAATGTTGCAGCACTACCTCTACCACCAAACTCACCCGCACCATTGGTACAATTCAGGTTTTAAGAATGCACCTTCTCCAAGTGCTTAAAGTTGCATAGATTCTGTCATCACACATGCCCAGCAGCGGATGTACATCCTGCACCAGCTCAGGAAGTTCAGCCTGCCTCAGGCGATGCTGATCCAGTTCTACTCTGCAATAATCCAGTCGGTTCTCTATTCATCAATCACTGTCTGATTTGGATCGGCCACAGAACATAACAGAGGGACTATAACGAACAGTCGGGTGCCAGCTTCCTACCCTCTTTCGGACCTCTACTCATCCAGATTCAGGAAATGAACAGGAAACATCACTGCAGACCCATCGCACCCTGGACACAACCTGTACCAAAGACTTCCCTCCAGGAAGAACACGATCACTCTGCCAAGAGAACGAAACGTGAGAACAGTTTGTTCCCGAAAAAGGCAGATAGTTATTAGAAGGGACTGCTGGAGCATGGACGCTGGCAGGGATAAAGTTAATGTGATCAACTAAAACAAAAATGTCTAGATTTGGCCCAATTTTCAACGTAACACAGATCCAAATGTTGTGTCCAGGGTTCCCTAAAATGAAGAAAAAAGGCCGGTCTGTCTAAAAATCCAGGCTTGTGTAAACAAACAGCACCTTAAAAAGTTAAATCCAAACTGTGAAAACCTCCAGAAGTCATGAAACCTCCAGTTTCCCATTCATTGCTTTGATTGAGAGATGTCATGATGTAGAAATTATATAGTGTGCGTTTAAACAAGGAGGCATTCACTAACTGAAGACATAAAACGCCTTCACAGCTTTACATATTTATTCCTGCAGGAAAGAGTTTCACTGGTCAGCCATGATAAAATTATGAATACGTTTTAAAAAATATGTTAGACATTAATTAAAAACTTTGAACAAAACATCAAAAAAAACATTCAAATGATGAAAAGCGTCAAGTCAAACAATGTTGCTGTATCAAAAATGACTGATAGTAATGAATGACTATCCTTTATTACAACTGCATTGTATGCATTCCTTTGTACTCTGTCATGTCACCACTGAGAAGAGCCCCTGCGGCTACAGCCGATGCATCTCAGTCGTGACATCTTGATGCGCTAACCTGGTCTCATATAACTGAGCTTAGGCTCTCTAGCTGGGTGGGGTCGGGAAACCTGGGTCAAAGGTCACATCGGTCCCCACCCTGAGGAACAAAAGCGAGGAGTAAGCCTTTCAGTGAGGATCTTGTTGGCTTAGACTGGGGGAGTTGTGGTGTCTGTCTGGGTCATTGTGTTTGTCTGTGTGCGTCTTGGGAAGCTGTGTGTGTGTAGAACAGTCAAAATTTGTCTGTGTGTGTGTGTGTGTGTGTGTGTGCACGTGTGTGTGGTAACTGTGATGAAGCCAAAGAGCGAACCAACTGCCCCTACTGCAGGCCTCCCCTGAAGCGTTGCACTTGGCTGGGTGGTGTGAGTGCGTGCGTGTGTGTGGAACAGCTGTTCTCCAGTACTACATAGGGAGGGTCAGGGGGGAGACACAGACGAACTACAGCTGTGGCCCTGGGGCCTGTGGGAACCGTGGCTTGAACAATGTGGGAAGAGAATCAGGGAAAAGAGGAAGCATGAGAGAGGAAGAGAAGTGAAGAAATTCACTGGGAAAGAAGCGTTTACAAGCTGACACAAGATGAGATGGCCAAATGAGGAGAGAACACACGGCAGTGAGAAGAAAAGGCACGAGAGAAAAGAAGACGTCCCTCTGTGTTGGAGTGCTCCGAAGCAGGAAAAGCCACAGAGACCAGCAGGCGACGTGGACCGCGGCATATTTTGGCCACAAGGTCACTGCAGAGAGACATGAGATTAGAAGCATGTAGACTGTGGGCTCTTATCCAACAAGCTGATCCAGAGCCATCAACCGCAGTCACTTAGCATTCTCAGTAAAGCCCTCAACTATAAGAAAATTAATCACGGCTATAAGGCTCATAAACAACTTTCCTGGTAGAAAAACCAGCCTGCTGGCCAAGATTGCAGAGTAACTCGAATAAAGACCCACTGTTGGAGATAATGCTTATTTCAGGACAGCACATAATGTGATAAGTCTGAGAAATCACTTTACAGTTTTGCACAGACAATCATGAGCTGCTGTTGAGAGCGGCGCTCCTACAACAGAGAGAAACTAGTGGCAGAGCGAAGGGGACTGACAGTGAAAACTAATAAGCCCCGTGCAACGGGAGAGAAATAGGCTCATCTCTCTGCGGCACCAAGAAAAACTATTGGAACTGTTGTACACCATTTCCAAGAACAAAAAAAAAAAAAAACGCACCTCATCTATGCTGAAACCCAACAGTAAATCCCTTCTGCCCGACAGATTCAGCAAAAGAATAATATCTGAGGCAAGAATAATATTTGCAGCCTACATTATAGAAGAATGCCAGGGAATAGAGCAAGAGATGGAACTAGGCCAAACGCCAATTTATGGCTTTTGTGGAACCCTTAAAAAAAAAAAAAGAGCAAAAAGAGGAAGAAGAAAAAAAAAGAGACGAAGAGCGAGAGCGGTCCAAGGTGCTACTTAAAATCCTCTCATCCACTCACTCGCAAGCCTCAATTAAACACTGCCGATTGCCATCTGCGAGGCTACTGAACCTAAAATCATTAAAAGTCTAAAAAGATTAAAAGCAGTCGTGGGCGGAAAAAAAAAATTGAATAAAGGAACGAGGGAAAAGACGAAAAAGATAAGAAGACGGAACGAGGCGAGTTCTCGGAGATGAGTGTTAGAGATGACCTTCATGGCAAGTGGTTTGACTGTGAGCTTTGATAGCAAGTAAACTGACTGAACTAGATGTAACGGATAACAAAATGCTTGCCAGACTGGAAAGTAGCAGTTTCCTGTGTCGTTGGTGTCTGCATCTTTTTCTATAATATTATGCCTGTGACATAAGAGACTGACTTCTGTTTGACTCGCAGCCATCAAGTGCTGCTAGAGGGTTAATTTCAACCAGTGGTGTCACTGGGAGGAAGGTGCTGTGACGTGTCTGTGGTCTGATTTCCTGTGAATGACAAGATGATAGTCACATATGTTCGATTCACAAAAACACTGTATATGTTGCTGACAGTCTCACAAACAAAAACAGGATGTAAGAGCCACTTTTAGTTTCCACCGAGAGAGGTTTTACCTTTACTCAGGTCTTTATAAAAGAACAGTACAAAGACAGATGTGCATGAGGCGGCTGTTATCCTTGAGCTGTCTCATATCTGCAGGCACTGTCAAAGTCATGACATGTCTGTTGTCGGGGTGGCTCCGCAACAGCACCAGCTTGGATTTGTCTGTCAGGATGTCAAGAAGTTCTATAAAGCCAACTAATTCTGCTCCTAATGCAGCTCAGATTCAAAAACCTAACGCATGTCATTACCTCGGAGATCGTTTTCAAAGAAGAAATTATCGAAAAACATTACAGACGCGACACCTTTAACTACTGCACTAAAGTAATAAGTAATAACTGATTTTTGATTACATGAGAAATCTGCACATGCATGCTGTTCCCGTGCACTTTGGATGGTATAAAATGACTAAGCTAAAGCGCTGACAGCAGCAAAACACGAACAAGAGAAGTCAGTTATCAAAAACCGTCTGACGTATTTTTTTCTCTTTAAATTTGTAAGAAATTTTTGTCATGAGGACATAAAAGCCCAAAAATACAACTGCTTATCATAGACGTAGAGAAAAGTCCTATTTCAGAAGCTGGAAAGCCACAATATTTATGGCTCAGTTACAGTAGAGAGAAAACAGAAAAGAGTAAGATGCAGGTTGGAAGGAATTAAGGTTTTTTTTTTTCTCTTTTGCCAACAGGTGCTACACACTCCACTTTCGATTGAAAAGCAACCGTGCAGGTTACCTGGTGCAAAGCAACTCGTCTCAGACAGACTGCAAATAATTGCAATAAATGCTGTTTAATTTGGAAATAAGACAGACAAAACCCCGCAATCGGTCGGAGTTCGTCTGTGCTGATATGCACAAGTCGTCTGCGATTCAGTTTAATCGCCACCCTGTCGTAAGTACACCCAGGGGCGCCGTAAAGGGGTGGAAGGTTAGGATGATTCTAAGGGTCAAGGCTGAGGAAGGGCCCAGAAGACCAGATCCCTTTATTTTCTTATTTCTTTTCTCTTTTTAATATATACTATAAATGTGCTAGGGCCCCTCCTACACATAATGTGTATTTTGTCTATTTTGACCATATATTTAATAATATTTAACAAATAATGTATTATAATAATGTACTGTTTATGACACACCCCTCCCTTTCACAATGGTTCGTTCCACCTGTCCGTCCAAGCTACGGTCGCTAGCATAGCGATGATGCTATGATGCAGCTCAGACAGTGACAAACGCAGGCATGTCGCATCATACATGGTATGTTTATTGGGTTAAATTTTATCTGTGAAAAATGTAGAGGGCCCAGAAATTATTGTTTCCATAGGGAGGCAGAATTTCTGGCAGCACCCCTGGACAGAAATAACAAAGCTGACTGTGTGTATTAGAGCCTTTTGTTAATTTAGTGCTATTAACC
This sequence comes from Hemichromis elongatus, assembly GCA_015108515.1. Lineage (NCBI taxonomy): Eukaryota > Metazoa > Chordata > Actinopteri > Cichliformes > Cichlidae > Hemichromis > Hemichromis elongatus. Next base: position 50,638 of record VUQR01035656.1, read on the forward strand.
TGCCCAGAATTTCTGGCGGCACCCCTGCCTACACCACTTTTTTTTTTTTGAGGATATAATGATCCACTATTCTCATGCTGGACTTTAAATGTAAGCAGTTAATGTGAATTTTTTTATTTATATAAAGCAAAAGAGTTGCAATTTTTGCCAATTTATCACAGTTAATAGCCATATTATCACAAGAACATTGTAATCGCCAAAATGACCACATTCAGTCACAAACTGACAGCACAATGACTTTCTTATTGCTGTTTTAACACACTAAAGTCGCTTGGTAGATATGAATTGTCTGCAAGTGCCCAAACACTAGGTCACAGTCTATAAGGCGACTGTTTCACAAGAAAAAAAGATCGCACACATCATTGTACACGGTTGTTCAGGAAGCGGTCTCTAACCGCTGTTTTTCTTAGTGGTTGCGCTTGGTTAAACTTGGTGGGCTAAGTTTCTACGAGCTGCAGTCGTATCAACTTTCTTCCCTCTTATTTACCGACGTCGCTGCACTTCTGCCCACAGAGAGAAGGTATAAAGATGTGCAGATTAAAGTTTGTATTTCCATGCAGTTCCCTGTGTTCCCTTAAAGGTCAGTACTGTCAAGATGCCTCGCAACCAGTCAGCAGTGGATATTTAGAAGTCAGAGCTTACCAAAGGACCGCCATCGCTCTTGCTTCTCATCTCCCACTATTCAGTGATTCGGGCCTGAAGCTGTGTTGTCAAAAATGCTTTTTTGACCGAGCTCCAAGTTGAAAAAAAACTTTAAAAAAAAAATATTATCAGGATATTTAACAATAATTTCAGACCTTCTGCTTCTCACATAAAAATAATTCCAGCAGCTTGTAATGTAGAGAAAAGTTCATGTCCTTTGAACAAAAGCAATACTCTTAACAAAAGCCTTCTTTTTTAATAAAATGTGAACGATGGAAGAGAAAACATGAAGAGGCAGTTCTCGGTGAGGATCTCTAGCTCAGCACTCGAAACTCAACAATACAAGCCTTTGAGACATTCCTTGATGTTTTTTGGTGATCTCCGGCTCTCTTGCTTGCCATCTTACTACGTGCATTTTTCTAATCTCGGGCTGAGTATTTTCCTCCGCAGCTGTGTTTTTATCTGTCTGTCTGTCAAGGATGTGCTGAGGACAACAGAGGTGAACGGCAACAAAAAGACACGGGAAACTTTTGACAGCTTTGAATAGGTGCATTGTGCCCGAGAAAAACCCTTCGAAGGCGCTACGGGGGGGGGAAGGAAAATCCTTCCTCCTGTCTCGTTTCAGACGTGGCATTCTCAGGTAAAGAGCACGCCGCGCTTAATGCGAAGGCGCAGAAACATTTTTAATGCCGGGCAGAAAATGGGCTGCCAGATTAATCGTATCTGGATACAATCTGGGCACCGGGCAAATGTTAATGCGAGGTGTAAAGGGGCCCCTGGCCTCGTTTCTTTTTTCTTTTCTCTTTTTTACCCCCTCTCCTTATTCTCTTTTCTATCAAGAAGCGTCCATCTCAGGCATTTCTTCGGTGCAGTGAAGCAGAGAGCCAGCCTTCTCTGCTCGTACCTGTAACAGAGGCATATTGTTGCCGCAGAACCATGCCTTCAGTCACCGAGCATTCCTGCCTCTTCATTTCAAAGACAGAAATGTTAAAAGGTAATGTGAGGTGGGAGAGAGAGAGAGAGAAAAAGAGAGAGAGAGAGAGAGAGGACAAGTAGGTACGAAATAAGCAGGCGCAGAAAGCAGGAAGAGGAGCTCGGCGGATAGAATATTAGTGCCAATTACCAAGTGACTTTCTCAACTTGCATCTTGGAAGAGATTATTGAAGTGCCACGGGGCAGACGAGCCCAAAAAAATAAATAAATCAAAGAGGCATCGCTTCTTTTAAATTCAACAAAAGTCGTCTATTCCTCCGGCCGAACAGAGCGCAGGAGAATAATCTGGTTGCTTTGATCTAACTCGCTGAGAGAATGTCATCTTCGATACGAGGCATGTAATTCCCTCCAACGGGATGCTGCGGCATCAGCTTTGTGTTGTTAGTCACCCCGCTCCAGCAATGGCACACTTGCCACTTCCTGAAAGTCGTAACAATTCCACCACTGCTGCTGCATTAACCATCCGCGACAAATGGACTCACGTCTGGCAAACCAGTCAGAAACACACACACACACTAAGGTTTGACACGTGTCATACTGACTCAGCTCTGGCAGCAATTTTAGTAGCGTGCATGCACACATAGGGCTCTTATGAGATTGTCTTGGTTTAAAACACTGTATATTCATGCAGTAAATAATTTCATGCATAGGCAATTTATTATACACACACATCAGTTGAGGAGATGTGGGGGGAAATTTAATCCCACAGTAATGGATTTACCTCCAGCTGAGAGTCCAATTACCAAAGCTATAACCGCTAATGGCAGTGCTAATCATAACAATGGCATCATGGTTTAAAACTACTACTTATGACACGGTCCTTGGTTTGCCTCGGCAACTGCGCAGCGCAATTACACCCAAACACATAAAGCAGGCGGCTCCAGCTGATTTAATCCGTTATCGCTCTCTTCTCATCACTTTCTGCCCTTAAACGTGTTTGAAATTCACCCACTTTTTTTATTTCTTGTTTTCCAAATTCTGCTCTTTAAAAGTCCAATTTAAACATTCATTATTGATTTTGGAGGGGGGGGGGATTCTACGAGGCAGTAAAACAAGCTGTAAACATAAACATAAATTGGGAATTTTGAACTGCTAACTATAAACAATCCAGTTCATTCAGAAGACTTTGGCTTTCTTAGTCTGCTGGTGCTGAATTGAGCTGTTTTATTATCAGTTCTTCTTGGTTTTTTGAATTGACGTACTCATACGAACCTGTCAAAAAGCTCAGAATCAACACCGCCTTTCATGTTAAAATGTTCTTTGTTAAAGAAAATTTAAGGTAAATCTTCCAATTTCTCAGCTCAGTCAGGACTAGTACAGTCAAAGATTGCCATCTCCATCTGCAGTGACTTATATTTGGTATAGCCCTGAGGGACTTCTATAACCTTCCATGTGCATACACAGAGCTGGAGGCAGCTAAAACAGCTAAGTTTAAAAAAAACATTAAGCCAGAAACAGAATTAACAGGGGAAATAGAAAAGAGGTGGGTTGCAAAATGGCTTGCAGATGTGCAAAAGCTGCTTGCAGATTAAATCAGGTTAAGTATCACACATCACATGTGAGGTTTACCAACTGGATTGGACTGAATTGGATCAGCTAAGCCTTTAACTGGCATTGAGATCAGCCTTTCTGATAGGGCCGCTGTCAAAAATGCTTAATTTAGATCCGAGTAAACCATCTCAAGCAACCACAATGCTACATTCCACTACCCAAATGAAGGCTTCGATTTTCTTGTCCATAATATAATTTTAGCTAGCCCCTTAAACTAGATTTTCATCCAGGAATTACTCGATTGGAGTGATAAGAGTGAGAAAATATATAAATTAATCAATAAATATATTTTTCAATACGGTTCAATTCAGTTTTATTTACTACAGTTTCCTCAAGGTTCTTTATACTGTAAGGTCCGTACAATAATATAGGAAAAACCCCAACAATCAGATGTAATACAAATATTTTGTATCAGTGGAGCTTTCCAATGGCAGTACTTATTTCTTTTTCCAGCCAAAGCCAGTCGTTATCTCATTATACACCATAGTAGTTTTAATACCTATAACTTTTACTACTCGCCGAGTCCCTTATTCCTCTACAGGGTTTATATTGCAATAATCACACAACAGAACAAGACGCAATGGCTGAAGTCTTTTTTGATTAAAAAATTAAAACACAAAAAAACATATCTGGACCCTGTGCATCTATAAAAGCTTTATGACATAATAAATAATAATAATAATAATAATAATGCTTTAATTATCCTTGGTTAAAAAAAAAATTAGGGTTAATCAGACTGGAACAAAGACCAGCAAAGCAACCCCAGGAAATATGTGCCCGGTCATTTATTCAGCCTACATCTCTCTGGCTCACCTCCCATCCTCACTGTTAACTGGGTCATCTGTGGGAGAGGCATGGTGCTCTCCTGAGACACACACGTGCACGCGCGCACACATGCACACACATTTGGAGTAGTTCAAAGAAGCCCAATAAAACATTTACAACATGGTTAAGCCGTTTTCTTCCCCTGCTTCTCTCGGTCTGCTTCTTTGGCTTGTTGTGTATCCTTCCTTCTCCATCACCCTCTCTCTCTCTCTCTCTCTCTCTCTCCCATGATTCTCTGCACTGTCTGGACTTTGAGTCTTGTACATTTCTTTCACTCAGCTCTGTACATGACCTTGGGTTAAACACATTTAATTAGTGCTCACAGGATCTGCACGCCCCCTCCTACTGGCAGCTTAGAGATGCGCCCCTGGACCAGGCAGCTAGTGCAGCATGTGTGTGACTATATCAAGTGTGTGAGTGCGCGCATGTGTGTGTGGGCTGATGGTAGTTTCGTAGGTGATGTCGGATTTCACATGGGCAAACACACTTTCCTCCGGCTTGATAATTACACTGGTCTGGGCCAAGGTCTTGTAGCACTAAAAACAAAATGCGCACATACACACAGAGAACACTGTAAGAGCACTCTGTTCTCGCCAACCTCAAGTCCTCCTTCATTCCTCAGATTACAATGAGCCACAATGGAGCCACTTGCTTTGAAACTCGCTGCCCTGTCAAGTTTCTGCTGAGCCAAGACACACAGCAACATGTTTGACACAGCATGGGCCAGGAGTTCCCATACATATATACAAACATGGTGGTTTTTCATGTTTCTGACAGTGAGAGCTTATCTGGAGAGGAGCTGCAATATGCTTACAGAGAGTATTCAAAGGCATGGGAGGCCCCGCGTGCCAAGCTTCCCGCTAATGAACTGCGCAAAGAAGGTGATAAAGAATACAGAGGTCCTTGTAGGTACATGAAAACACAATATAACAGGTTAGCCCTTTAATGCTAATGAGTGGAGTATGTGCGGTCTCCCAACAAGGGGGTGTTTGTGGTAAAGCGAGAAACAGCGCTCACCATTAGAAAGGAATAGATTTTCTACCGTCGAGTGGCACTCTAGGGGTTTTACACATGAAGTTTAATCACAAGGAGCACTCCTTAGCCCACAGAAACAGTTGTATGTCTTTTATGGTGCTAAAGCAGACATTCAGGTTGATTTTAAATTCCTTTTATAAAAAGTCTAGAAAATAAAAAAGTGGAGTATAGAAGAAGTGGATTCACAAGACTCGCTATAATTTCACAATGAAACATGGCTTCTGCTAGATTTGGAGAATGCCTCCACTAGGAACTACATCTTGGTTTCTTTACCTTTTATTTGAATTTTTGGAGCAGCTCTTTTAAAGCCACACTGCAATGTAATTTTGTGACTGTTACATTAAAAATGAACAGTTTGGGAAATCATGCAACTCAGATTCTCTTATGTGCATCAATAAAATCTATATAATTTTCTAAAAACCCTTTTTAAAACTCATAACTGCTAGCGTGATTTCAGTTTTCACAGAAAGGATACATCATATGCAGGATTTCTTTTTAAGCAGTAGTGTAATGATGAGGAGTTGTGAATCTTAAACCTTGAAGAATAGGACATTCAAAAACATAAATAAGGCAGTTTGTGGCACAGTATACTGATAAATAGAAGTGCTTAATAAAACGGGTTTACTCTTAAGTTAAAGTTTCTTTTTCCAATTTCACCATAATCACCAAAAAAGTTCTAGAAACAACACCAATTTCAGTACAAAAAGTGCTGCTCTATGCGTATTTCTCCAAGCATTTTAAGTCATATCTGAAAGAAAAAAAATATTAACAATAAAAGGTCAGGTTGTAAGAAAGCCAAAGCAAGACACAAATCACCTCTAATTTTTGAAGAGAAAAGAGCAATCTGCTAGACAAGATGAGAGAAAATAAAGCTGCAGTGTGCTTTGTTTGAAAGCTGATGCAATCTACTTTGCAGTGAAACATCTGGGGAAATAAAAAGGTCACACGGATTTAAATTTAGATGCCACAGGGAGAAATATGTTTCTACACTGTGCACTGTACCCGCAAGCTAACAATGCCATGAGACGGAGAACCAGATTAATGAAGCGTTAATGGCAGCTCACTGCACGGTTAATAGCTGCTAGTTTAGTGTCTGTTAGCGGTGTGACATGAGTATAAAGTATACTCTGGTGAGCTAAACACATGCTAGCTTTGATGTTTTAATGTGTGTTCAGACACGGAAGAAGCAGTGAGGTTTCTGACTGCTTCAGGTGTTTTGCAGTGAAAGCAGGTGTCTAACATAACATTTTAAAAAGTATAAAAACTAACAACACCCTTTGTTTAGCTTGGTGTAAACCTTTACCTTAGCTTAAATGTTTACCTTAGCCCTAGCTTAAACGTTTATCTTAGCCCAATCTAGCACAAATGTAAAAATAATAACAAGATGGGTTTTTTGACTATTATGTAAACAGGTTGGAAGATTAAACACTGTCTTAGTGAGCATTAGAGGCATTTATTACAGATTTTGTTAGCTTAGGCTGAGCCACACTAGTTGTTTTCTCCTGTTTCCCGTCTTTATGTTAAGCGAAGCAGCTATAATTTTCATATACAAGTTTCATGTTTCAATCGTCTCTGTGGAAAATGTTTTAAAAAAGGTTAATGTCCTCCTTTAAAGCCTTAAAAAAAAAAAAACAACACCAACTATGAAACACATTTAAGGTTTTTTCGTTAAAGCACAGTTAGCACTGGGATTGGATAATTTACTGAATCCATTAATCTTTAACGTGACATACAGTGCTGTGAAAAATACCACCTTCCTGATTTCCTATTTCTTCCATGTTTGTCATACATGAATGCTTCAAAATACAAAAGGCAGTTTTTAAAATTTTAATCTCATTTCCTGTGTGAGTGTGGCTTCGTAAAGCTTGGTTTGGATAGCTTTCTTCCTTTAATAAATAAAATCACAATTTAGAAAGTGAATTTTGTACATACTCTGGTTAACTTTTCCTTACATTAAAATGTGTTTGATTGGATCAGAAACATGTAAGTGTGAAAATATGGCAAGCAAGCAAACAAAAAAAGAAAGGAGGAAGGCGACAAAAATACTTTTTCTCTCCACTGTAACTGGGAAGACGCATCGGCTAAATATCAACTGTGAATTAAATAATGTTTATGTGGTATTAGTTTTGTACTGCCTAAATAATGTCTAAAGATAGTGTAGCAAAGAGTTAAAAAACTTTGAAAGCGTTCAGTTATTTATTAATTTTTTCCTGGCACAACAACAACTAAAGCAGAAGCATTGGGTAAACTGTTCCATTAAGCATCGCTAACGGTACATCCCTGTACATTACCCTTTACTCTGTGCTAGGAGTAATGTTGGGTTTGAATCTGATAACTGGCATTAAAAGCCTTGTTTAGCTGTAGGTGCACTAACATTAGCTATTTGCTGATGGCATTGCCAGGCGTTAATGTCTTCCCTCGCGCTACACAAGCTGAGAACTCATCAATCTTTTTTATGACTATTTGTGTTGGAAATCTAACTCCCTTAGGAACACTCGGATACTTGAGCGTGGGAAAAATATATAGTAAATATGCAGAAGGAGAATGAAGCTAATACCGCAGGGACCAGAGTGAAGAGAAAGTCAGAGAACAGGCAAATATAGGACTAATTAGGGTGCATGAAAACACTCCAGGGTGCCCACAAGGCCTCACTTTCCTCTTCTGCTTCATGAGGCTCAGAGGTCTCCTTTGCTATCTCTCCAATGAAGGCCTAGCAGACAGACTGTGATTAATGCTTAAGACTTGCTACTGGGCCTCTCCTCTGCTTAAGATCCGAAGGGGCAAACTTTTAACCTGTGATTGAGCCGCGATGATTCACCTCTAATAAGTCAGAGGAGGTATTTCACCTCCCAATCACCTTAGGCAAGGCAACACATCAGTTGATATCAGTCACAGGATGCTCGTGGAGCACTAACCCTGTCAAAAGCACCATCTGTTGGCTGTCTATAGAATGAAGGAGTCTCCGCTGATAGGCAGGGGAGTTTCATCTTACTGGCACCATGGGGCTGGAGTGTGAATATACAGGAATGGCAAAGGAAATTAATCCGCGCTTCAATATTTGTAAGCTTCTGAGCTCTGTTGTATATGGACACCTGAGGAGCTGTAGAGGATATTGGCCAATGCTGATTTGGCGTACTTCACCGTCAAGTTTATTACCAAGCACAAAAAAAAAAAAAAAATATCAGAAAAGAGATGCTTTTTTACAGACAGCCCGGAGTCTGGACTGAATATGATGAATAACAAACAGCTTAAAAAATACAGCAATGGCAAATATAGTCTTGGTTATATTAATTTAAATAAAGTGCATCGACTATTTATAAGGCTTGAGCAGATAACATATAGTTCATCTAAGGTAACTCGGCAACAAGGGATGCGATTAGTGCAAATGCTCGTGTATAAAACAGATTACACGGTAATTCCATTACATGGTAATGCTATTTGGGAATTAATTAACCCACTAATCAACTTAAATATAGCTTAAATGCAACAAGAAGACACTGAGTGACATCAGTGACACTAAGAGCTAAATAAAATTACATAAAGACTCTGGTAAAGGTTCAGCCCAGGTATTTTTTCCTTCTGTATAGTGGATTACAAGAACACGCAGTCTAAGAAGGACAGAGCTAATTTATCATTGTCCCCTTATCTTAACAGCTTTACACCATTTTTTAAGTTTCACAATTAACTCATTACTTACTGTTTAATATAACACAAAAAAGCTGCCATCCTGTGTCAAGCGTGCGTTTGCGTGTACAGACAGTGTCCGTATCCAAGGGCACACATCCGATTTCCTGTGTGTGCCGTCGCCGCTTTAAACAAAGCCCCTAGTCATCTTTTCCAGACGTACTTTGAACATGACGCAGTGGGCGCCGCAGGATTCGTGAATCACCGTGTTATGACAATAACACCGACTTTTGGGGATGAACAATGACTTTGTATGGACTTGGCAGATATCTGAAAGGCCCAGGTTTTCCTAAAACAGTACACGGAATGAGCTCATCTTTGAAGGAAGGTTTTAAAGTGAGTAATGCCAGCCTCCTCAGCCATGCTCATTACAGCCGAATTAGGCCGTATCGTCGCGGTAAGCTCCGGTAATCAGACTACCTTGGCAGCTTGGCTTAATTGGCTCATCACTCAGCCGACACTCACTCCATGCACATTGAAACAGACAGGACTCCTGTCACTTCTCTGCTGCTTGAAACAGCAGAAACAAAATATAGAGAAGAGTTGTTTCCTTGAGGTGTCTTTTCTGATTTGGAACAAGGCAACATTGAATCTGGGTCAACGCAAGAAAAAAAACCCTCCAAAACACAACATGATAAGGATATTGTAATCATCAAGGAGACTGTAATACTGCTCGTGTTTTAACAAGAGCTACAGAATGCTAAAGCACCTCTGTTAGGAAATATTCCCCCTCTGCTGTATGACAGAGAAACCAAAGACACTTGAGAAGTCTAATAACCTTCAGCTGCATATGTGCAATTCTGAGAGCAGCGGCGGTGACCACAAACCAAAAGGAAAACCTATTACTGAAAACTGATTTCATTCTATCGCCTCATCTAGCTCAACCTTATAAACCCATGGGAACTTTCTGCATCACCTTCAAAATTAAAAAGTAGAAAGCGAGGGTTCACAGCTTTGCGTGTGCGTTTCTTTTTTAATCACTGCTGCCCATGTATTAAAATAAACATGCAGGTTAATTCGGAGTAAGGTCGATGAACAACACAGCTCGAGAAACAGGAAACAGATGAGCGAGGGAGATGGAATCAGAGAGACCGGGAGCGGAAATGAATAAACAAGAGTGGGAGACTGTGATAGAGGCAGGAGGTTTTTGTTGGCCCTACTGTGCCAGCCCCTCTTAGAAGCTCAGATATCCATCAGGTTTGCCTCTCTCTGTGCTTGACAGCGAGTCTACAGAGGGCCCTTTTTAAATCAAGCCTCTCCTACCGCTGGCACAGCTCCAGATAAAGGCCCACTCTGAAGGGGATTCCTCAGACCTCCGCTGGGAAACGGCCGAGACAGGCGGATGAACACTTTTGTAGAAGGAAAGAGCGGGGCAGGGCGGTCAAGGAGACGGACACAGAGCAGAGAGAGCGGGGGAAATAAACATGGAAGAAAGGAAAAAAGAGGGGAAAGGCGAATTAAAGCACACCGACACACAAGCTCAACATGGGGTCCTTGGGGACCTATTCGACTTTTGTTAAATGCGTCCTATAGACATTTGTGCCATTTATCTCAATGCACTCACTAGGAGGCAAGATGTGATTAAGAGTAGCAGCTATGCATTTGGTCCTGGTGCAAGGAAAAAATGCAACAGGACACTCGAATGGATTACCAATAACAGAGTACGATCACCTGTGAAGATATCAGGTAACTTTCACACCAGCAGTGCAAGAAAGCAGGAAACATGGCTTTGCATTCAAGGCTTTTGTGGGTACTGGAAATGCAGAGTTAAAGATTTGTGTGAGCTGTTCATTGGACAGTTTCTTGGCCTACATCCATCCTCATCCTCAGTTCATGGAGCTGTTAAAGAAACCTGAAACTCTTCATTCAAACGCACCTTCTGCGCTTAAATAGGCACCTCGTGGGTAGGAACGTACCAATTTACCGCATCTGATCGTCCCAGATAAACCCTAAGAGGTTTATGTATCAGTCATACATTGACCTCATGCTAAATAAGCAGATGACTCAATATGCTATCCTAGTTATAATCCTTATATATTCTAGTTCTTATGCTACCCATAAACCCAGAGGTCAGACATCTGTTCCTGTGCAAAGGAATCCATATCAGCAGAAGAATGCTGCATGTATGCATCCCTGCCATTTTTTTGGTTAGACAAGCCTGGAGCTTCACCTCATTAATCAAAACAATTACAGATAGTAGAAATGTCAAACCAGAAGCTTTCTGTATCCTAACAGGCAGACTGGTAGGTTGACACTGAAGTAATAAACATTTTATAGATTTTTTCAATGAATAATAACTGTCGGGACTCTTTGTGAGTCTGTGAAATGCAAAACTCACATATATTATGCTGGCTACTAAATAGTAAACACTGGCTATTAATATAGCTGTTAGAGCACCAACAACCAGCACATTGGTTTTTGTGACACAAATATTTAGTTGCTTCTTTCACACTTCATGAATTCAAGTCCAAATTCCTAAAAAAGTATGTGAAGTACAAAAAAAATAAATTCCCGCACCTGCATGTCATATAAACTCCCCTACTCATAAGCTTGGTTTTCTTTGGTCCAAAGCAGGACAAGATTAGAGCTGCGAAATCGTTTTTGAAGCATCGCTGAAAGAGAAAAACTAACCCCCGTTTGAATGAATGACACCTGTAACACTGCTGTTAACAGCATCTCTATCGCCGCGCAGTACTTATCAAGCTTTTTGGAGGAGCAGCGGAAAGCCAATCTGGCATCGCTCACCACCCTTCTTCCACTATCTCAGTCACTGCGACTTGTCAGGAAGCCGTGATTCTTAGATGAGACCTCCTAAGGGATGACAAACGGCACTCGTGTTGACTGAAGCAAAACAAGCCTTCGGCTGTGCCATGGCTGCTAAACAGGAGAGCTTAATATCCACTTACAGCACTTGACTATTTAAGTCAACATGGCGGTGGGATTGGTTCGGTTATCTGTTTACGTCGACCAGCTGACAGACGGTTTTCGCCAGAGTTAGTTTCAGAATACAATGGAGGGAATATTCAGCAGCGTTTTTCTCCATAAGCCCCTTGAGAGCGTTTACTTATCAGTGGGCACACACCCCTATCAGTGCCCGTGCACCGATGCACCGTGAGCTTAGGAGTGTAAGTTGAAGAGAAAAGATGAGGGGAGTGAAAGGACGAGGCAGGGAAAGAGGCCCTCTGGAACGCTTTGATATATATACACCGAAGAACATACATGGCTACTTCAGCGGCTAAAGCTGCACTCCCTAAACACATCTGTGTGTGGGGCGGGAGGGGGCCAGCTTCTGAGCGTTGGGGAGTAAATTCCTCACTCACTCCTGTCCCCGTGAGACCCATTCTGCTGCCTGGAGATAAGTGTGGAATTCAAGCTTGGTGGCAGACGTGCCGAGGTGAAACGGATGCCATGGCTATGGCTCAGGCGGGCCGGCGCTGATAACCGACGGCAGGCCAGAACTGAAGCCTGCCAGCACACACTGAGTGTGGAAGCTTATGAAAACAATATTAACATTCATATGACAGGCATGGGCAGAAAACCAGCCACCTATTGTGAACTACACAAGGCAAATGAAATATACGTGCTTCAACAATGTCAGGATGACCCAGTGAGCTGTGTGGGCTTCATTACTTGAAGTGGCCGAGCCAGCACTAGTGAGATATCCCGCGGCTACTGAACACAATGCAGCAAGCACCGCTGACTGCTGTCTCCTCTCTATACATCTCAAAGCAAAGCACAGTCACTTCTAATTAAATTTATAGGAACAGGACAGAATGGCTTGACAGTACAATGTAAGCCTGTATGTGTGGGTTGGTGTGTGCGGTAGAGTGGGAAAGAAGACAAATTAATACACAAGTGAAAGGATCTGACAGTCCTTGTCCCTCAGCAATGGAGTTGACTGAGGAAGTTCAGACACACTTAGAAGAGAGACGGTCTCCGTACCTTCATATGAATAATAAACCATTTAAAGCAGCACTACGTACTCGCCCTTACTACTTCAGTCTCAGCGACAGGAAACAGTAATGACATTACATCTCTACTATAGGCATAATTCCAGAGACAGGGACAAATTAATCATCGTCTGTTTATTTACAGAGCATTTGAAAAGCTTTCAGGCTTTCTGACTCATCTTACGATGGACTCGCATCATTTTTCCTCCTCAGCATCCCGCAATAACAATGCAAAAGCTGGTTTTTGGAGTGTTTTGTGAATTCACAGTGAGCTACACGACACAGGGATGACGGGCAATGCTCTGCAGAAAAGTAGAAAAAGACCACCACAACTCCTAAAAGGTCCTGTACATAATCGTACAGGAGAAAATGAAAAGAAAAAAAAAAGGTGTAAGAAAGCTGACAAAAATGAAGTGTAGAGGCAAAATGTCATTGGCCTGTCAGGCTCTAATTCACTTTTATTCCCCTAGACTAAAATTTCAGGCCTCTTTGACAGCTTTGCCAAAAATAAGATCTCACAGTAGTTTCTTTTTTTTTAAATTTTAGTCCCTTTTTTTTTTCATTTTATTATATTATGAAATTTTTTTTTCCTCCAGCCATTATGACTGTCTGCTCTACATATGTGGTCTGGCTCATACATGTGGTGTACTAACACTGACACTGACAGACTCATGTCTATTCAAGCTGCCCAGATCAAGAAAAAATAATAATGATCAGCAGATGATGTTAATCAGCATCATGGCTTCAACTATTATCCTCATTGCCGATTAATTTGCCAATCACAGTGTCTCCGGGCGTACTGTGATGATTTATTTTTGTTTATTTATTTGTTTATTTATATTCATTTTTTAAAAAGTCAATCAAAAATTTGGAAATTTCTAGTTTTAAATCATGCAAAAAAGAGAAAAGCAACAAACTTGGGAACCTACAACTAACCAGCTTTAGGTTTATTTAAGAATGACGTGATCTGTATTAAGATTTTTCCTAATAGAAATTCCTATATTTTGAAAAGCAAAACCAGTCTATTGTCTATTGACAGTTTTTTAAATGTAATGATATTTTCTAGATAAGATCCAATATACAAACCAGGAAATCTATCAAGCTCTAATCTGTGATTTCAGTCACAGAAGACACGAGACCAGTCAGCAACGTCACAAGGGAACAAAAAGACGGTTCTGCAAATGGTTCTGTTTCTGGTTTGTATCACAGTTTTGTTACTAGTCAGGAAGCAGTTGGCAAGTATTTGCAGACAAGTCTGAGAGTAGTTACTACTAGCAACCAAAGCAATTGCAAGAAGGTTTTTAACCTAGCAACTGCCATCAACTTCCAGCAACCCTTCAACAATCAAACTGGAAGTTGGGAGGTCTCCAAGGAGGGTTACTGGCTGGTCTCTAGGTCTCTGCGATTAGGGCTTTAGAAACTGAAGCAACCTTCAGCAACCAGTTGGGGACTACACATTTTTCCCCAGAGAACAATCTCTAGGCCTGTATGATCTTAAATGTCTAACCTTAGCTCTAATCTCCTTCTTGAATGTATTACTTACAGCACAACATTTTAAAGATATGCTTTTTCAAAAAAAGAAAAACAGAAAGAATTAATAATTAATCAATAAAATACTTTTAAATGCTGCTGGTTTCTGGTTTTTTCATACATAAACTGTCAAGATGCCTTAGCGTCAACAGCACCAAAGTTATTACTCTATTTTACGCTGAAGACTTAAAATGTTTATTCCAAATAATCAATGAAATTGTGAGTCCCTCCGGGGCAGACCATACTTCGCATTCAGCCTCAACTAGGGTAAAAAAAAAAAAGTGCGTTTGAGACCGTGTGCCGCTGCCTAATGCTGATAAAAAACAAGGGAGTGTGGGAGCAGCCACTGGAGCGGCGTTAACATAGGCGAGAGCAGGGGAGGTGTGAAGGAGGAGTGTGTCTTGGTAAAGGCGCGCGAATGTCGCCGCTTCCACCTCGACCACTTCGTCTGACTGATGAGTTCAAACAGGACATGGTAATAGCCTGTCTCCAACATTCCCCTAACCATAAATCTCCCTGCAAGAAAAATGGGAAAGCAATCAGGTGGGAAGAAGGTTTTCTGTGTGTGCTGGTGTGTGTGAGAGAAAGAGAGAACTACAAAGAGAAATGAGACAATAAAAGAGCATGTAGAACATAGCCCATGCACTTCAGGCATGCAGGAGGAGGAGTGCTTGTGTATCTGTATGAAATTACAGGTAAAACTAGTCCTTCAATGAGCATCTTCTATATGACAGGACAGCGGATGATGAGTGGGCACTCAAGCACTCGAGATATGAAGTTTGTTTTAAGGTGCATCAAAAAATGAAGCTGTCGTTCTTGCCCAGCACTTACTATGATTAAAGAGTGAAAGACAATAGAAAGGCTTGCCCTTTTCTTTAAAGTAGTTAAACCATTAAACGGGGCAAGAAGAGTTATTCTGCAGAGAAATTTGGCAGGCATACCAAGTGGAGAGTGGCCAAAGATTTAAGGCTTTACAGTGGAGAGTGAGACAGAAAGATGGAGACGGAGAGTAGCTAATTGATCAGAACCCGGCTCTTCCAGTTTATCATTCACCACGTTACCGCACTGGTTATTAATAAGCGTTCCCACACCCCTTTGACAGCTGCCGGGAGGCCAATTTGAAGTCCCAAGGTGTCGGAATGTACACAATGTGGTGTGTTTGCATCTCCGTGCGTGTGAAAGTCCGCAATGTGGCCACACAAGCATGACCTCGCCGTCAGCTACACATACACACAGTCACACACGCCTGCTCTCGAGTGACTAAGATGTAGGGCCTCATCAAAAGCACAATGCAGCCAGTGTGCTCAGCGCGCCGCATTCAACCATCGGCACTGTGCGACAGGGCCGTCAGGTCTGCCAAACAGCCGGCTGCAACACTGTGGCAAATGAAGTCTGAGTTTATTGAACAGGGAAGGAGGGACTGAAGAGGGGTGGAGGAGAGAAAGGGGAGGAGGGCAGGGAGGGGGAGAAAGAGTGCGAGCGGGAGATAAAGAATGAGGGAAAAGTTCATTATTCTCCGGTATGAAAGAAGGAAAGGAAGGAACGAAAGAGGTGGAGGAGCAGGTGAAGGAGGACCTCAATGATTTGCACAGTGTTCCAGTTCGTGTGCTAGCATTACACTGTCTGTTTTTCTTTAAAGCTGTACTGGCTGTGTGAACTGATATTACAATGCTCATTAAGAGGTTACACTGTAGTGTAGGTCAGTGATTATTAAAAAATTGATTTAAAATGAGATTTGTCATCTGTTTATTCCAGTGATGTTGAACTGTGCCAGCTGAATTGCAAAAATCAGAAAGCCATTTAGTAAATGGCCCATGTGGTTAGTTATAATGATTTTTCCAAAAGGACAGTTGTGTAACGTTCACTGATAACCTTCCTTCGTTAGAATACAAGCTAGCTTAAATGGCTCTGCTGGTGCATGTCGGACATGCAAGTCTCATCTTGTGGGCCCATTTGATTGTCTCCAAGAGGAAAATGTTCAAGAAAATGTTAATTGGCAGCGGACACACGAACGTCTCACAGAAACGCAGACATGCTCTTTCCTCTTTCCCCTCTGTGCTTGGGTCAATCATCCCGCTCCAGTCAAAACAGAGGACACCGTGACCACATCGTTTCCAGCAACTGGCGTGGGAGAGAGTAAAGCAGAACTTCAAAGCTTTGTTTGTCTGCAAACAGTCCTCAGGGAGCAGACCAAACACCCTCCCACCAGCTGCTATAAACAACCGAGAGACCTCACACAGGAGAGGGGAGAAGGAAGGGAGGAAAAAAAGGGCAGGTAGTGTTCTGGAGGAAGGACAGGATGGTGGTATGAAATGTTAGAAGGAAGGGGTGTTTTGATCTTTTGACCTGTTATGGTAGCGTCTTTGAAATCTTGACTCCAGGCAGGGAAACTGTTGCCCTTTGCATTCAGTTTATATGCAAATGTATTAAACTTGTGCACCCAAACAAGTGGAAGTAAGGCAACCATGCATGAGTATAATATGCAGTATTATTACCACTGTGTGGGGATGTAAGCAAATGTGTACACTAATTGTGGACTCTGTGAGCTATAAAGGGTTTTAATTTACAAGCCAGGTTCACAGGTGAAATCATGCACGCACAAAACCTGAAAACAAACACACACTTTGTTTTCGTCAGCACGTATTCAGGTTTGGGAATTCCCGGCGAATCGCAGGAGCAGCGCCGCGGCCCAACGTGTTTTCAGCAGCAATCAATTTCAAACCCAAAGCAAAGGAAAAACAAAGAAAAGGCTTTAATATTGCTTTGAATTATTAATTCCCTGCAGCACTAAAAATATATAAAAAAGAGTGACCCAGTGAACTAGCAGCCAGCTCAGACAGTCAACTGTCAGCTACCACACAGTGCGAGGAATGACACATGGGCGCAGTCTCGCAGGAGCAAGCTGAGCGGCATTGTACCAGGAAGCGGTGATGACAGTTGTGAGATTCAGAAGGCTATGCTGAAATTGCCACAGTAATACCATTTCAATTATGTGATTGAACTGTGAATCAAAAAGGGCTTTTTGCTATTAGTCCCACCTATGAGTTGAGGCCTCTATTGCTAGCAGAGCAAGATATTTCTCTTTTTTTGCATAAAATGCGAAGGGAAAGAAGCAAGTGTAAAAATAACAAGAGCCAATATGTAATTAAGTAAATTAAAGTGGTTCTGTCAAAAAAAAAAAAAAAAGTTAAGACCACCTTCTCCCAGTATTTGTAACCACAAGTACCTATTTACAGTTGGTTTACAGCAATGAATCCTAAAAACTGTTAATTTATGGGGTTTTAAACATTATTTTTTTAACATGCATAAAATAGATTAGAATGCATTATTCCTGAGGTCTTGTTTGCCCTTTGATTTCAACAGTGAAGGGCACCAGCTAATGTTAGATCAGAAATGGGGTCCAGTAATCACTAAAGGGTCATTCGAATGCAACACGACAACATGGCTGCACTCTTAAACCCATCGTTTCCTATGGCTTACACTGCTCATCGAGAGTTTATCCCTGCTTCAAACCTACCCAGTTTAACTGTGCTAAATTTTGGTACTCTGCGTTGTGTATATTTGCAATACCAATAGAAACAAGGAATCACAGGGAGAACTGGTGCACAGAGGTTCATAAAGACCACAAGTGGGTACAAAAGAAAAGACAAGCCACATTTAAATTCAGGTTTATTAATATAATTAACAACAGTCCCCTCAAGGTACCTTTTATCTTTTATATAAGGTGTTATAGTGATAAAAACCCCAGCATTCAGGTAACCCTTGATTAAAGCTAGCACTTTGAGATAGTAGACAAGAAAAACTTTTTTTTAGCAGGAAGAAACCACTGGCAAACCAGGACCAGGTAGGGGTATAGATAAAGCAACATAAATTTGGAGCAATTTGCTTAACCAGACAGTCTAGTGATTGTGCTGTTCTCTATGTGAAGAGGCTATAACCTCAGCAAAATAGCAAAGGACAAAAAAACAAACATGCTACTGATAATATTAGAGAGGATGCAACTTTAAGAAAGCCAGCTAGCTGATACACAGCTAAAAATGTTAGCTAACATTAGCCAAAAAAAGCCAGTTTCATCTTTTATTTATATTTTTTTTAATGATTTTTAGACTTTGTTTAATAGCACAGAAGAATAAAGACAGAAAAGCTGAGAGAAATACCAGGGGAAGACCCACAGTAAATGGCCTTTGGGCAGATTTCAATTCAGGCAACCGCATTAGCTTTGCCTGCTCAAGTCAGGAAGCTAAACCATCATCCAGACACCTGCCTCTTTAAACATAAATTCTTACCAATGATAACAAAACTAGGATCAATATCAGGAAAAGTCTGCACCCAAGCTTTTTTTTCTGGCTAATGTTAGCAAGGACTAGCTTGGCTACTAAGCTACTGTCGACTGCTCCCTTATTTTCCAAGGGATCACCACAGCGGTTGGATCCACATATTTGATTTGGCACAGATTTCCAGAAACATCCTTCTCATTTATCCAGGCTTGGGACCATTAATAGAGGTACGTGAGCTTGTGACCCCCTGAAGCTGTGTTTCTGTATCCTTGCGAATGAATTCTAAGCCTCCTTAAAAGTGACTACAGTTTGCTTATAGAGGCGGCGTCCATGGGTGTCATTAAACAATGATTTTCTTGCTTTGTAGGACAACACTAAGACTAATTCCATTTATGAAGGAAAAAAATCAAGTTTTATTTGTCTTTGAGAATTTTTTTTACTTCGTTTCCCTTCTTCGCCTACCGTTCTTTCATTCATTACATTTCAGCAGATAATCTCTCTATCTGGCAGGCAACAAAAGAAGAAGAAAGTGTCTCTTTATTCAGTCAGTTAAAAAACCGGTCCACGAAGCTGGCCCTTTGACAGCAATCCTGCCTCTTATTTACACGTGAGCTATATGTTTGAGAGCCGCTTGTGCGCAGAATTCGGGCATCGTTAATATGCTGGGCATGTTCCCTCTGCCACCCTGCCAGTTCTCACGCCCCACCCAGCCTCCCACACATTTACACGCCATGCACACACAAGCTCACAAGGAGAAGGAGAAAAAGTTTTCTTACCTAGATGGTGTAGATCGATGTGGATGACGGGCAGTGCAGGGAGGCAGAGAGGAGAGAGAAGAGAAGGGGGTGGGGGGAGAAAACACAAGGAGAAAGCTTGATTAGTGTGCGAGTTCAACACTTGTAACCTCTCCTACAGCGAGTTAAGCTGCTCTCTCTTGTTCGGCTCAAACAGGTTGATGCCAAGAGTACGCCTTAACAAATCCACCGTGCACTCCTGAGGGTGAAACACTCTCTCCTCTGCTTTTTCTCATTCGCCTCCTTTTCGCAGGTTCCCCTTCTTGACAGAGAAGAGGCCGTATTCAGGTCTTCCTTTTTGATTCCTTCAGTGCTACACTTCTCACATTGCTATTCTCTCCTCTTCCTCTTTGCTTTCCTCTTACCTTCAATTACCCTACACCCATTTCACCCTCTCATTTTCTCCTCTAATCTTCTCCAGGACTTCTCCGCTTATAACCCCTTCTTCTCTTCGAGCTTTTCAGTCTCCCATTTTCTGCTCTCTTACCACTTGTACCAAACCGACAGAAACACCCCCCATGGGAAGCCAGAAACTGGTGAAAACCCCAATTAGAAGCAGTGAAACCAGCAGGTGGGCCATCTTGCAAATGCTCCACTTGACAAAGGTGACCATTCACTACACCTTACATCATTTTATTTCCTCCCTTTTCTTGTCTGCAGCCTTATAAGAATACACACTCACTCCTCCTCATACTAGCCCTTGGGGAAAAGGCATCAGAAACCTAGAGATGCGGGCCAAATATGAAGGTGGATTGGGAATCGGCTGGATGGAAAGCTGTGCACATGCTAAATAGATGAGCTAAAAATCCTGAGGTGATAACCATAAAAAATAAAATTCCAAGGTGTTTTTTTTTTTGTTGTTTTTGAATTACCCCATATAGCACGTTCCATCTTATTATAAAGAGGATGTTGCTACATGCCCAAAGCAGCAGAGTGAGGTTATCTGCAATGTCATTATTTCCAGCTTTTAGTGGTAACCTGATTTCAGAAACATGTTAGCTGGAAGACATTTCCCCTTTTTTGGGTCAAGTAATTAAGGGAAACCGATCAAGTGAAGTACTCTGGCTACATATTAGAGCTATCTGAGAAATTCAAACATCCAATTGAGCACAAGAAAAAAAAAAAAACGTCTGTAATGTTCTGACTGAGTTCATGAGTCAGTGTGCAAGTACCATTAATTTAAAGTGTATAATATTCAGCCACTCTAGAAAACCTGCACAAGAATGGCTGCAACATGCAAACTCGAAGTGGAAGGGTGCTACACGGACCTTGAACCCGGTACCTTCTTGCGGTGAGTGAACAGCAAGAACATCTAAAGCAGTGCAAAAAATATATTTGCTTAATTCTTACAGTAGCAACTTTATATTCTTAATTGCAACCGTTTGTAAAGCAAAGGGTTTAATACATTTGCAAAACAAAAACTGTGCTTAAGGATCCACATAGTTAAAGTAGCAGCAGCTTAATGTAAACTGTGGTTTTAGAGCAATCATACTAAATAAGCATATGCTGATTATAAGACAACAGATTCCTAACTGCTTTTGATAACAGTCCACGGGCATTTCAACAAGATAAACAGATGGGTGCAACAATAGCAGAGCGGCATATTAGTTTAGCATTACTCTGATCTAACACAGTGCAGACATTGTCTCTTTTTTGTCATAAGCAATGAACCAGATTTCCTGTGAAACAGAATCGGATGATGATAGGAAACGCAGAGTTGAAACTCGCATGCAAATCTTCATTTGTGTAAGAGTTCCTTTTGTTTTTTAACCAAGTGTGACGATAATTGTGGTTTTATTTGACAGATTTTAAAGTGGCAAATAAGATGCATCACTGCTCTGGCTTACTCTCAACCACGCCCACACACACTCTTCTAAACAGTGGCTCAATGAACCAGTCACTCCTTACTTTAAATATTCTTGAATGTTTTTTTGGGCGCTGGTTCTGGCATGACAAGCTTTTTTCTGATGAGCCCTAAGCCTACCAATTACTGTAAGTTGAGGACACTTAACGGCAGCCTATGGCCTGAAAGTCCCTTTTAAGTTGGCCAAGCAGCCGTTCAGTCAGACATTCAGTCAGCTGTTCATACAGCCTGTGGCGACGGGAAAATTTCCTGCGGTTAAAACAGGAAGAAAGCAAGAAAGTCAGCTTGCTGAGGAGGCTAACGTGGCCTCATGTGGCTTACGGCAAACCCATCAGAAAACAGGCAACAGGGCATGACAGAAGACGGCATTTTTAGTTGCTGCCACACAGCAGGAGTGTATGTGAACATTTGAACCAAGTGCACTTGGCACAAAAACTGTTGGGACAGTGTTGTGGTGAGCAGGCATGCAGCCAATCAAAAGCTGGGGATGAATTTCCACTTAAAGTCAGGGGAGAAATTATGTGTAAGAATATAATAAGTGGGTCTAATTTGCAGTCACCTTTAAAACTATGAAAATTTGCTAGATTCTGCCTTGTATCATTGTAATTACAATATCTTTGTGGTTGGTAGAGTCAGTTAAAACAGAAAACAAAAAAACAATTTAAAGATACCTGAGGGTGTTTTTTTAAGCCTTTGGAAATGCTAAAGAGTAGCAGACACAGGGATAATTAAAATTAATCTCATTTACTGTGTTTTTACTGGACTCTTTCTAGTCCTGTGAAAAAACACGTACTCTTAATTAAGAATGTAAGTACCGTGTAAGTAATGTAAGTAAGTGCTGCTAATCAAATGGACTTGATTAACTGATCATCAGGTAGTGTGAGCACTTCTATAAAAGCAGACATTTTGCTAGTGTGGAGTATTCAGGTATGTGTTAACACAATCTTTCCAGCAAAGTTCCTGGCACAAAAGCCCAAAAGTTAATGTTAAAAGCTAAAGTTAATTAAAGTCCAATTAGAAAAAGACTGAACAATTATGCTTAGGTAGGTTTGCAAAGCTTCATTTGAACAAAAACAACAAGAATGTCCTTTGGAGAGATTTGGCCATCATGCACAGCCCTATGTTTGGTAAAAAAAAAACAAGCATGGCACATCGGCACAAACACCTCACACCAGCTGTCAACCACAGGGCACCTTGAGGTCACTGTTTACCTCAGCTGTCAATGTCAGGTGACAAGCGTTCACCTCTACGTACTCTGGAAGAAGCTGTAGAACTTTGTGAAACAAGTCGGATACAAATCGAGTTGGTGATGCTCGCTTCTGTCCGACGACAGCGACGCTGAGGTGAGTTGTTGAGGAACTTTTCTATGCTGAACCTTCCTGTTGGTAAATGTTGCTGTTTTTGCCGCCGTTAGCCTCTGGTAGCTGCTGTTAGTCTCTGGTAGCTGCTGTTAGCCTTTGGTAGCTGCCGTTTGCCAGCATTAGTAAAACTATCCTTAAAGTGCATGTAACATTGTTTGGCTTTGAAGCTTAGTAAATAAACTATTTTACGATGTGAGAATGTAATGAAACTGTTTATCAGAATGAAAGTAAGTGACCACTCAAGCCCAAAATTAGCCGGCATAATGTTAGCTTAAAACCAGCTATTATGGTTCTTTGAGTCAGCCACGAACCCTCTGTTTACTAAAATATTATACAGCCAAAAGGAAGGCTGACTAAAGCTTGAATGAAACTGGGTCACACAACATGACAACGATCCCAAACATAAGCAGCAGAAAATGTACAATGACCAGGCTGAATAAGAAAAGAATCAAGGTGTTGCAATGGCTCAGTCAAAGCTCCTTAAACCTAATAAACCCATTAAAATACTGTGGACAAGAGAGCTGTGCATACACAAATCCCTGAAAATCTCAATAAACCAAGGTAATGGTGAGAGATGGTCATACAGAAAACAAAGTTATTTCTGCTAAAAGTGGTTCAACAGACGAGTCAATCACAGGATGTACTTTTTTCAATCTGCATATTAGTTTGTGCAATGAATAGTCTTTCAGACTGTACAATAGGGAGAAAAATTAGCTGATTAATAAAAAAATTTATCTACATATTAATCAGCAGTGTAAGGCTGAAATTAACAGTTATTAGCAGATTGGTTTTACCTCAACTGATTGTAGACATTAGAACAGACATCAAAGTCTCAGGTTTAATAGAAATCTCATTTGAGAAATTCAACCATAAAATACGTTCTTATAAATGATTAATCATCCATCAAAGTGGTTGCCCATTACATTTTTTGCTAAATTGCGTCTTCAGTTTCTTCTGTTTTGTTAAGCTCCAACATCCAGACATAAAGTTTTACTGCCTGCATGGTCGAAACTTTGAATTCATTCCTGGTCAGCTGACCACCCAACATCTGGCTAGAAGGCCACTTGCCTGACAAATCACACAACTGGCATCTCCCTTCTGGCAAAGTACCAAACTTAGAACAAATTACACATTATTCGCACTGAGACAAAAATTGCACACAAGTGGAGCAGCCTCCTGGATTAGGCTTCCTATAAATCTTTGCAGAGCCGGGAACAGCTGCACCGAATACTGAAGGCTGAACAGCAGCGCTCTCCTTCCCCTTTAAGGCTTTGTTAAATGCCACAGCGAGCATTGTAGGAAATTCATGGCCACTAAATATCAAGCAAGGTTGTGTCAATTAACATGCAGGGAATAAATTAGAGGCAAGACGGCCTAAAGCAGCCCTAATGGGATCCGTAATAGTCTTGCTCTTTTTAAACATGCACATGCAGTGTTTATTAGGCTCTTCGGTCGTACGTTAAGGCGGAGGTAAAGAGGTGAACTCGTCGCACTATATACACCCCAGCAAATCACCTCAAGTGTCCTACAGGGGGAATATATGCAGCGCCTAAAATTCATGTTGGTGTAAAGCAAAACAAAAAAGAATATGATTTGAAAACAAATAAAGGGCAGAGTGCTTACTGGAAAGGTTACACAGTTATCACTGAGGTTTCCAACCAGTTTTTGTCAGAGCGTGTGAGGCAGAGAAAGGTTGATAGTTGTCAGGTCCAGGCACAGCCCACACCCCCCCTCAGGTGTTTTGACATTTTAAGTGAATTTAAGCGCGGCAGTCTTCTGCTGCAACCCTACACCACAGCGGTCTCCATGCCGACAGCAGCACCAGCAGTTGTCTCCCAGAACCAGCCCTGACATTTTGTCTTCTTCTCGGCATGAGGAGAGTGTGTCTGTTCCTGCTCGTGTAGATATGTGTGTGTGTGTGTGTGTGTGTGTGTGTGTGTGTGTGTGTGTGTGTGTGTGTGTAACTTCACATGTGCCTGTTCAAAAGCTGGTGTGCTGCTGTGTGCTTCCTTCCACCCA
>VUQR01035660.1:4693-20136 GCA_015108515.1 Hemichromis elongatus
TCCAGGCACGTTTACACTGGTTAACAGTGCGTCTTAGAATCGACTTCAAGATTTTGTTGTTTGTCTTTAAATCTCTGAATGGATTAGCTCCATCTTATCTCTTGGACTTTATAACAAAAAATAATCAAAGTAGAGCCCTTAGGTCTGCAGATAAGTTTCTTCTGACTATCCCCAGAGCTAGCTTTCAATTATGACTAGTCTTTTATACTAATTACTATATATGTAATATGTACAGCACTTTGGCTCAACCCGTCTTGTTTTTAAATGTCCTTATAAATAATTTTTTTATTTTTGATTAGATTTTGATATGAAAATCTTTACAGACAGTGAGAATAATTCATCGAAAGGTACATAAAGGCTCCTGATAGTTCTAAAACCTTTAGACATTTATTCGGTAATTCAATACAGATTCTAAATAATGCTGAGTGGCAAAGACTGAATCCTGACCTCAGAGTTTCCAGTGTACAATCTGAACTGTGCAGTGCAGCAGACAGAAGCTTCACTCCTGCATCCTCTAAGTCATTATCACTCAGGTCCAGCGTTCTCAGACTGGACAACCGGGAGCTGAGAACTGAGGACAGAGCATCACAGCTTCGCTCTGACAGGTTACAGACACTCAGTCTGAAAAATAATGAACACAAAAGACGAAAAAAACTTATTAAAAGTAAAAACCAACATTAAAAATAAAAGGCATTGATGGTGTAGTGAGACTATATGTGGCAATAATTAGTCTTTAAGGACTGGTTAGAATTGTTATTATCTGATTTTAAACAGATGAGAAATGTGACAGTTAACCATCATTCACAAGAAATGAAAAAGACTAAGACACAATAACAAATGCATGTAACTGACCTTTATTAGCTAAAGGTTTTAATTGGTTCATTATGTCATTTGACATAAATAAATATATAATATATAATATCTGACCTCAGAGTTTCCAGTTTACAATGTGGAATTTCCACTCCATCCAATAGAAGCTTCACTCCTGAATCTTGTAGGCTGTTGTTACTCAGGACCAGCTCCCTCAGGCTAGAGGATTGGTAGCTGAGAACTGAGGACAGAGCTTCACAGCTTCTCTCAGAGAGGAAACAGCCACTTAGTCTGGAAATAAAGAACACACACACGCTGAAATTAAAGAGTACTGATCGTACAGTTATAAGTTACTAGATCTGGCAATATCTATTATGCTCCAGGACTGGGTGGAATTGCCATTTCCTTATAATAAACATAGTTAGTGGCAGGACGTCTTTGAGCAGTTTTGTAGGAATGGGGTCTAAAAGACACGTTGATGGTTTGGAGGAAGTAATTATTTAGGTTAACTCAGAAAGATCAATTGGAGAAAAAGAGTCTAAATGAATATCATTTTGTTGTATTGAAATATCTATTGTTTATTAAATTCAAAACAATATCTTTATGTTTAGAGTTAAAAGTCAATTGGTGACATTAGTTTTAACATAAAACGCTTACATAATGCTACCAACACCAGTGTATCATATCTAGAGTGTACTACCATTTAGGGCAATGCCCCACCTCTGCTTTTAACCACTTCTTGTAGTTTATGAGTCATTGCTGTTTCTTTCCATTTTCAGCTCTGTTTTCTTTTTCTCACTGTTTGTCATGTGCAGTGAGTCCTTTCACTGCCGAGCCCTCTGAAAGTCCCCAACTTTACCAAAGTGACAGGCTCACAGCTTACAGGTTTTATCGCAAATCCAGGTCATGTGATTTGTTTATGGTGATGGAAGATCAGTTTCTGTTGCCCAAGATGGCATGTACACACACATTCCCGTCACTCACAAGATTTGCCTATAATTAGCTAAGACATCTGGGTTGATTAATTATTTTATTTTAAAACTACCTGTTAATCTTACTGTGTTTTATTTACTATTTGTATAGTCTATATTGTCTATTTTGGTATCTAACGTTCTTTTTTTATTTTAGCCCTTTGTGTACAGCGCTTTGTGACTGCCTATCTGAAAAGTGCTTAATACATAAACTTTACTTACTTAACAGTTTAACAGTTTAAATATTGCCAACTTGGCTTGTGGTAGATAGCCTATTAATAGTTTTAAGTTGATTGTATTTAAGATTGAAACAATAATTGTATATATGACTTTTTTGAGCTGTCTATTTTATTTTATGGTCTAAAATTCACGTTCATTGTTTGGAGGAAGTAATTCCTAAAGTTAACTAAAATTGTCATGGATTTTGCAGTTCATTGAGATGAAACTCACACAGATGTAGCGTGGATGCAGGTCACGTTTAGGATTTGAATTCAATGAATGAATGACTGAAGAAGCAAATTACATGTCCCTGTGTATTGAACAACGAAACTCAGTGTAGAAGCGCAAGACAATTGAAGAGGTGGCTGGCTTCACCAGGGAACTCATTTGACTTAACGGCTCACTGCCGCAGCGCTCTAACAGGACGTCAAACCCAACACTTTCATGTAAACGGGAAACCTCTGCGTTAAACGAGTAAACTGCGATAAACGTACAATGAGGACGATACTTTTTTGCCTTTTCCTGTCTCACTTTTCCCTTTCAGGTAAGATTACATGATTACATTTTTCATAGTTTCTTTGAATACTTGTACTCACTCTGTATTCCACTGCGTCACAGTCTTCAGTTTCACTTTTACATCTTCACGAAAATCCGTATTAACTGGATCATAGGGGAGAATCAGGGCAATTTTAATACGTTTTGCATTTTCTTTGATAGCTTCAAAAAGTTGTTCGCATCTAGGCTGCCCCGACATCATGCCAGCGGATTTTGGTGATAGCATAGGCAGCGATTCGTTATCTATTGCCAATTTGCGGGGAGTAAAGCCCCCGCCGTTTGCGAGGTGTGTGTGTGAAAACCAAAAATAAATAAATAAATAAAACGCCAGACATCATAATATAGACTTATAATTTGCACCGATGTTTTCTAAATTCTGTCACACACATATACGCGAAAGCCCTCAGTGTGCCTGCTCGCTGCGCAAGGGTTGTTATCAGAAAATAAAGAAAAAAAAACTTTATACAAACAGAATCTGTGCGGTAAGTGGATCATAATGTATTGAGTTTATGTCCTTGAGGCTTGGGGTGATCCTAATGCCCAAATATTTAATGACTTTTGTAGTTGTTTTAAATGGGGTGGCCACAACAGGCCTTCCTCTTACCTCATTAAGAAACATTAATTCTGATTTATAATTGTTAATTTTGTATCCTGAAAATTCTCCACTTTTTTTTATTAATGTTACTAAATTAGGGATACTATCTTTCAGATTAGTAAAAAAAAAAATCATCTGCAAATAAAGAAATTAGATGGTCTCTTCCTCTAATTCTTATACTCCTGTATTTGCTCTCACAGCTATGGCCAGAGGTTCTATTGCAAACACAAAAAGAATTGGTGACAGAGGGCAGCCCTGCCTGGTTGACCGCTGTAAGAGCCAAAGTCAAAGTTTATGTTTTGTTTATTTGTTATGGTGACACAGGTGTTTCGCTTTTCCTGCATCTCAGGTGATTGCATGGGGTGTGGTCGCAGGTTATTTATCTGATTTATCTGGTGTCGGCAGCAGGGCGCTGGGTGGATGGTTTGTGTTGACCGTCATTTTAGCCACGTCATTTTGACACTCTCTTTTGTACGACAGTTAATACATGCGCTATTTTGTTTTTTGATTAAAGGCGCAAAAGTGTTTGTTTTGTTCGTTAAAATAAATTCACAAAGTACAAGTACGAGTCATTATGGATTATTGGAGACGCGTCACAGGAACACAACCAATTCAGCCGGCCGCGGCTTTATTTATGGATGGAAGTCGCAAAAATCGCTGTAAATTAAAGGGTTTTGATATGTTATTATTAGTTAAACCTTGTGCTGTCGGGTTTATATGCAATAACCTGATCCATTTCAGAAATATTTCACCCAATCCATATTTAGGGAGCACCTGTAAGAGATAGTTCCATTCTATTCTATTGAAGGCTTTGCATGCAACTAGTGATAACACTAGTCTCCTAGAGAGTGCTTGTATCACATCCCCTAAGCCTAATTCCCCTATAAGAGGAGCATTCAGTCAGAAGCTTATTTGGCTTCAATAAAAGAATTATTGTAGCTAATCTCAGTGAGTCTGGGAGTATTCTCAATTTATGAGACTCCTCATACATGTTAAGAAGTGGCAATATTAATTTATTTTTTTAATGTTTTATAGAATTCTATTTGAAGTCCATCAGGATCAGGCGTTTTACTGCTATTTAGATCATCTATGGCTTCTGACAGGTCTTTTATTGTTAAAGGACTATCAATGTACACTGTCTTGGGAGCAACCCCACTATGCCGTCATCATAAGGCTTGGTAATGTGAGTTCAAGTTCCCTGGCTGTGTGTACCTTTCAACTTCAGCTGTTTGGTCAATATCATGACAATCACAAATTTAACAATCCAATCAGAGAACAGATGGGTTTGGCTGTCGGAGTGGCGCTTTACTGATCTTCAATCTATTACTCTACTAGTCTTCCTTTGAATTATACAGCAGCAAACTTCACTGACACTGGAATACCAATTTCTCTTTCCAGGACTTCTTATCTCTTCTCTTGCCATTCTTTCCAAACCACATAGCGGATCCTCTCCACTCAGTGGAATCCTTGCCCACCCAATCAAGGTCTGAGGCCACATATCAGCACAAGATTGCCTACTAGTTTTATATTTGCAGTGGTCTTTGACCTTTGTAACGCATAGTCATTACTGCTTCTGGGGATGCCTTCTTTGGGAGTCTGCCCGGCCCGGGTGTCAGCACCAGTCCCATCTGATGACTTCCTCAAACCGCGCAGCCTCAATTCACATTCAAGCCATCTTCCAGTGTCTACTAGAAATGCTGTAAAATGAGGATGTGATCCCAGCTAGTGAACTGGAGATAATTTATCTGAATTTGATGACCACACCTCCATACACACCCCTTCTGCTCCTTTATTTGTATATGACCACCTTGGCTCTACAAGCTGCTCACTCTTTTTTATGGGGCCTTTTTTTATCAAGATAATGCTGAACCTGAAATAAGATGTGGTTAAGATTTCACTCTGTTAAATGACATAAGAAAAAATGTAAAACCAGTGTCAACTAATTTTTTGTCCCTTTATTTTCCAGCGAAACATTCGCTTTGGTTCTTCTCGACTGAAACCCCTGGAGCCCAGAATGTTCCTGAGTTCGTGGCTGTTGCATTTCTTGATGAGGTTCAAATAGGTGACTGCAATAGCATAAGAGGTGTAGAAGTAAAAAACGAATGGCTTAAATTCTTTAAGGATCATCCCCAGCACTTAAAACATTATTCTTGGGAATGTCTGGATAGTCAACACTTCTTCAAGGAAACCATTGAGAGTTTAAAGCAACGTTTCAACCAAACTGAAGGTTTGACTTTTTATGTATTATCCAGGTTTTGACATTCAGTTTATAATTTTTTCCCTACCACACAGCTAACGAAAAAAAAAAGGAACCATGAACAAATCAGAAGAAAACAATTTTTATGTCTTTTTATACAACTGATATTGTGTCATTAACAGTAGCTGTAGTTCCTTTTTTTGTGTGTTTGTGTTTTCTTGTGGTAGTTATTGTTGAAGTTATTTTTGCTTTCTCTTTTTTTAGGTGTTCATATCATGCAGAGGATGAGTGGCTGTGAATGGGATGATGAGACTGGAGATATTAATGGGTTTAATCAGTATGGGTATGATGGAGAAGATTTTTTAGCGTTGGACCTGCAGACAGGAACATGGATTGCACCAAAACCACAAGCTGTCCTCACCAAACTAAGATGGGATTCCGAAAAAGCTAGATTAGAATACAATAAAAATTTCTTATGCCATGATTGCACTGAAGCAGTAAAACAATACTTGCAGTATGGGAGGAGCTTTTTTCAATCATCAGGTAGAATTACATAATCTAATGCAATAAAGTAAAAAAAATAATAGACATTCCTATTTCTAAAGTATAGCAAAATGCAAAAGACAATGAAACAACTGCCTGTCTCTCTTCAGCTCCTCCTTCAGTGTCTCTCCTTCAGAAGAACCCTTCCTCTCCAATCAGCTGTCACGCTACAGGTTTCTATCCTGACAGAGCCGTGATGTTTTGGAAGAAAGATGGAGAGGAGCTTCACGAAGGTGTGGAGATAGGAGAGATCCTTCCCAACAATGATGGGACCTTCCAGATGACTGTTGACCTAAATGTCTCAACAGTAACACTCGAACACTGGAAGAGTTACGACTGTGTGTTTCATGTTTCTGGTGTGAACGAGGACATCATCACCAAACTGGACAAAACAGTGATTAGGACCAACTGGGGTAAGACTGGACCCTGCTGTGATTATAAAACTTTTTTTGCGTATTTTTCTCAAGCTTTCAAATTTTAGTCCTTAATCCTGGGGCTTTAATTATTGTACTGATTAATAATTATAAATGTATTATATTAAGTTTATTATTAATTATATAATCAACACGCAATATACAATATGCTGTATGATGTATGACTAGGTCAAAGTGCACAAGAAAAGTAACTAATGTTTGAGTAATCCATAATTCTTGAATAGTAACTGTTTTTATGTTGCTCATTGTTTCACTCAGAGATGACAGACTCATTAACCAGCAGGTCCTTTCTGAGTCATTCCTTACTTGTTTTGTAACTGCACACATGTATTACAAAATGTTACCATAATTCATTCAACAGAGAAGCCCAGTAACATGATGCCCATCAGCGCTGCAGTGGCTGTTTTACCTGTCATCATAGCCGTGGCATTTGTTGCTTACAAAAGGCTGAAAGGTAAGAAATCTAAAAGGGGGAAATATTGAGTTTAGTTTTTGACTCTATGTCTTAATCTTTTCTACCAAATGTGTTTGCAAACACTCAAAATCTACAGTAACAAAATTATGCTTAGAGCCACAGTGAGATGATAGTAGAATGATGACATGAGAAGAAAATAATCATGTAAACAGAAACTCCTGAGGAGAATGGGACACAGTGTTCAATATGGAGAAGGGACACAAGATTTACCCTGTATTGCGATGAGAAATTTTATTATTTTCTTTTCCTGATAAATATCTGGATAGTTAATTTTTACGAGTGTTAAATTACATGGAATAAGTGAAGACTTGCAGGCATCAAGACCCTTTAACATAGGATGCAGCAGTGATGTCCTCTGAAATCCATTCTTTTTTATTGTTTGCACCGCCAATTAATGGTTTCCTGCTGTGCCAAGCACAAGCGCTCTAGTGTAGAGTATTAGCACATGCTATGGTCAAAATTCAACCCATGCATGCTGTGACATACCTTTGCATGACCAACAGAAACAAAGCCTACCGCTGTGCTAAGTTCAGCTACACAATGAAAGAAAACGTGCATATGTGAGTTCAATGAACTTGATGACAAGAGATTATATGTATATATATATTGACCTCTAGATCCATTGGCACTGGGGACCTCGGGAGGAGAACAGTATGGAGGAAATGACACAATCTTTACGAACCTTTCTTTGTTATGGATGAGCAATACAGGTTTTGAAATAACAGGGAGAAGGTGCATCTAGAACACGTAGAGTGGACGTAAAACAATGACATACAAGCAGAGCACCTCAGCCAGCACAAGACACATTTTGGGCCATTTACTCAAGCCAGCCGTCTGCACAGTGCCTGCCATGTCCTATGTGAAAGGGCCTTTACATGCCTCAGTTAAGGTCGGTGTTAATTACTCCATCCTAAAAAAGAACCTGGGCAAAAATGGCCCACATGGCAGAATTCCAAGATGAAAACCACTCCTGAGCTAATGCAACACAAACTAAGAGTAAACTAAGAACAATTATGGTCTTGTAAAAGGAAAACCTTCATGAAATAGTGTTTATGGTGTCTTGCGAATATTTGCTAGTGCTTGTCTTTGTCATTTATGCTCTGACTTGCTTGACTACAACTAATATCTTTGTGGAGATAGAGTTGTGTTTGTGAATAGGAACATACAGTCACTGCTTATTATACCTTTGATAAGACAAGAAAACATAAAGGCTGTATGTTTTTCATCTTACAGCTTCCTGAGAATGGCACTGAGCAGCCTGGGAGACTTAATTCACATGCCTGACTCTCCAGTAAGCAGTTCTGCTTTTCACTCTCTACATGACTTTCCCCTGGTTGCTTCAGTATCTTCAGCAGTTCAACAACCTACAGTAAACATACAAGGGATTAATCACAGGTAATGATAGCATTTTTATATGAGCAATAAACCAGTTGTTACACTTGCTGTGATTTAGTAGACGGATTCTTTTATTTTTTTCAAGCTATCTGTGTGTAAATGTATTTGAGATTTGAATCCTCTGCAAAGTAACAGTATTAAATTCAATGTTGGTTATGCCTTTTGTTACAATTTGGTTGTTAGTTATTGGTTATTGTCAAAGTAGCTTTATGATCCATTGTCCAGTGTCGTTACATTAAAGCAAAAGAACCCCAAAACATGTATTTTTAGTGAACTGAAAGTCAAATGCTTGTGATGTTCCCATGTAATTTCAAATGGCTTCATATGTCCAGTGTTTTATATATATATATATGTATATATATATATATATATATATATATATATATATACATATACGTGTGTGTGTGTGTGTGTGTGTGTGTGTTAGTGTTACAATCAATGTGACCCTTTGAACTGTAATAATTACTTATCGTTGTACTGTTTCTTTAATGATTTACACTGAAATTAAAGACAAAGGTCAACCAGTAATTTGACGCGTCACTTTTGTGTTCAACGCTGTCCTCACCACAACCTGCCAGACACTCTGTACTCCTGACGGATCCCCACAGGACACTCTAAGGGACACAGACACAAATGCCTTTTCCAAGTCCACAAAACAAATGTGGACTGGTTGGGCAAACTCCCACGCTCCCTCAAATATCCTTGAGAGGATAATAAAAGCTAGTCCAGGTTTCTGCGGCCAGCATGAAAACTCCATTACTCTGTTAGTCAAACCTTAGATACTATAAGACGTACTCTCTGTGGCGCGTGTGGTTGGCGGCTCAGCAGCAGGGGTTGAGTGGAGTGTTGTGTTCAGAATGTGGTTCAGGGGAGGCTGTTCTTCATAGCCCACAAGTATCATCTAATCATGCCTTCCCTATTGCAGTAGTTGCTAGTGCTAAAGAGGGGACATCTCTGACCCCAGCAACTGTCTAAAGTGGAGCAGCTGCAGAGATTGCAGAGAGAGAGGAGAGGGAATACTGCAAAGTGTATAGAAAATCCACTATTAAACAATCTACATAAACATCCTGTGTATTTAAGTCCTCAGTCTTCCCCTGTTTGTTTTCACGTCCACCACATTTGCTGTGTGTTCCTGCGTACGCTCCATGTTATACAGCCATGTCATGTAATGTCGAGTCTTGTCTAGTCATTCATAGTTAAGTGCCAGTTTTTTTGCTCAGAAACAATACATTGCAGTGCATTATAACAGATTATTATGCTATCACTGAGCAATGAGGCTAATAATAATGATTTAAACAATCTCAGAAAGAAAAACTTACTTACCAAGCGTGGCTGACAGGTCAGTAATATGAAGCCTACTTTGACAGTGTAAATAAAGATCTATTATATATAAGAGATTTTAAAAATTTCTATCAGTCCTTCACAAACAGGGAACAGTCTGTCTATTCTCTCCATCTGTCAGCTGCTGCTGGCTCTTCCTCCTCCTCTTCCTCACACACTGCTGAGTTTGTCCTGGTGGATCATCAGGGCTGCAGAGCCTCACAGATGATGTGCAGCAGTGACTCCCTCAGTCTGTCCTCACTCTGGACACTTGCAGTTTTCACACATGGAAATCAAATGCTGCAGGATCCAAACACAAGTGTAACTTATAAATACATGTTCATACAATCATACAATCAGAGAGAAAGATAAAGAGAGAGAGTGCAGGACAGACAGGTGACAGTCTCAGGTGTACACACTGCTACACAACAGCACCAGAGAAGGAGGATTTAGTGTTTGTGTTATTACGTGTGCTAAACTAGAAGAGTTCCCAGATGGTCCAGTGGACACATATGTGCCTCCTGTCATTAAAGCATCTTTCTTTCAGCTTAACGAGTGAACCGTCAGGCTTTAAAGGCTTTAAAACCATGTTAACGCTTAAAGTACAAACATCAGTAATGTCACATAACTTTGCCGACATGTGGCCGACAGTAATGTTTTAATGTTTTTCGTTATTAAACATTTGCACATTAATAAGTGACATGACATTCAGTACTTACTTTTAAGAGTTTACTTTTCGGCCGCCCTACTTCAGCCATCTGCTAGTGGTGGGCGCTGGCATGTATGAACATAACGCTTTGAACAATTTTAAATCAATAAGTGTTTAGTGAGAATAAAGTATATAACAAATCATGATAAAACAAGAATATTCATAATACATCAACAAAAATCAGGCCTGGGATCCTCGTGATTAAAAAAAAAGCAGTCCAGGACTAGGACACTCAGGTCAATCCTACAAGGATCTGGTCTGCTTAAGGAAAAGATGGAGAACAACATAAACAGTTTCAGTAAAAAGGTATGATTTGATTTATTTTAAGAGAACAAAGCATTATTCTCATTATTAAGCTTAAGTAAAATATGCTAATACCCTGTGAAAAGACTTACATTTTACACAGTTCGTCTGTGTAACGAAGAAGTCTGTTTTCAGCTTTGTGACCATTTTAAAGCCCATCTCGAGAATTAAAAATGTACAAAAAACGGGTCCATTTTAAAGTTTTCGCGCTGTGGCGCTAGCGACCGAAAAACACGGAAGTAAGAGCAGACTTGAATGAAGGCTGTCGCAGCCGCTCACTTCCATGTTTCGAAGAACCCGTCCTACATGGACCGCGTAGGTCGTGTCCTTGAAATACAATAAAACGTTAAGTTTGTACGAAGCATATAGGTATCAGATCGGTATTGTCGGTACCACCATGAATTTTACTTGGTATTGGATCAGAAAGGAAATCAGTGGTATCACTACTTGCAACGTGTGATTAGTGGAAGTGACGTGAACAGGACATCATTACTGTTAGTCTATTGGCTCAAACGAAATAAAAGAGGTGTCAAATGTGGAAATCGGCATATAAAAGCTGAAGTTACAGCCCCCAGAGTTTAAATGCCAGAGTCCAGATTATGTTCATATGTTGATTATTGGTTTTCTGGATTTAAATGTAAACTAAAGCATATTTTTAAAGTGGAAATATGCTTAAAAAAATCAGGTGACTACTTACTTTTTTTGTGTTCTGGCAAGTGTTAGCTTTATTTTGATACCAAGAATGTTTGAGTTTGTAATTGCAGAGAAATACTGCATTCATTTTTGGCATGTCATTTTTTTTTTATTATTTATTTGTTTTATTTTATTTCCAGTTGTTACAGATGGGGCAGACATGACTGAGGAATAGGACAGGGAGAAAGAAAGAGTGAAAGAAAGAGAAGGAGAGAAAGAAAAACAGAGGGGAGAAGAAATAGAGAGAAAAGGGGAAGGAGAGAGAGAGAGAGAAAAAAAATCCCTGGATCACCTGTTAAGAGAAAAAAACAGAAAAGAAAACAAACAAGAAAAAGTAACATAATAGATACAACCTCCTTACAATAGACTACCTAATAGTAAATAATATTAGATAGTAAATATTAAATGTTATTGTGCAGCATGCAAGATCGATGTACACAATGTGCTTTGAAGTAGCAGCCAAGAAAGGTGTGATTTGTGTCTGTGAACACCCGTGTGTACACACCTGTGTGGATCCGCGCGCTTGTATTCAAAAGGTTTCTCCAAGTAATGATCTGCTAGGGAGTGTGGGGAGCCATAGCCCCGTCCCCCAGGGCATGAAGCAGGTATGGAGGAGACCTAGGCCACAGACATCCAGCGTCCCCTACGAGATCCCAAGGAGGACCACCAGAGGGGCAATTGTGCCACCCTCCTGGGAAGAGCTGAGGAGAGCCCCAGATGAAGGGTCACCCAGCAGCCATGGAGCAGAGGTCAGAAGCGGTTGCAGTGGCGTGTCCGCGGGCTCTGCCGGCAGCCAGCTCTGCCAGAGAGGACCGAGCTTCAGACCCAGAGGACAGAGGCCTGAGCGCCCCCCACCCCTGGGAGGGGTCCAGTCGGGCCACAGGTGCCGGCCCCGCCAAGAGGTCACCAGGAGCCTCAGACACCAAGAACCAATGCACCAACACCTGAGGGCATCGGTCACTGGCAGGGAGTGTGGTGAGGGGAAATAAGCCTCCATATCTTGGAGAACCCGAGATGTTCCCAGAGAGGCGGGGTCTAAGACACAACCTGACATATAGACACAGACGTACGGGCACACACTGACATAACCTTGAATTCTCACCCCCCACATACACATAAACAAATACTCGGCATTCACCCGACGTGGAGACAGACATAAATAAACACTGTACACACAATCACACTCCCCAAACATACTCTAAACCCCAGGTCCAGGTACCCTCGCCCCCGGGGGGACAAGCCGCACCTGGGCCCAGGAGATGTAAACCTTTTCCCCGGTCTATAGTAATAGGGGGGTCCCGCATCCCAGACCCCAATCGGACGGCCAACATCTCCTTCCAGCCCCCGAGGCCCGACAGTCAACAGAGAACAGAGGTGAGTGAAGACTCTATTCCTCCCTCCACCCGCTCATGTGTAGTGTTGCTGCGTGCTGTTCTAAAGTGCATTTAAAACACAGGAGGGCATGGTGCTTCCTGCCAGAGCATAGCTCCTCCCAGAAACCCTCAGTGTCTGGCATGTTATTTTCAAGCAGGAAGCTCAGCTTTTACTGCATGAAAAATGCCTAACTGATAACTGAATTTTACTATAATGAATTGTAATTTATAGAATATCGCTGTGTTATTAAATGTGTATATCATCTTCAGTTTTCAACCAATAGCACCAAATACCCTTGTAGAAATGGGGTTTTTTTAAAAATCATAGTTTGATGTTAGTGAGTTGCTGCAGAGGCATCAGTGGCAAATTGTCACAGATACAGTGGTTTACAAAAGCACCGTGTGGTTACACTTTGTTATCTGAAATCTTGCATTTCCTTAAGCTGTGCACTAAGCCTGATGTGAACTTTCACTTCTTTTCAGAGCTGAGGGCATGCAGCTTAGTTAGTTAGGACTGATTTCTCCGCATTATGAACATGTTGAAAATATTTTTTTTTTCTCTTCTTCTGGCAACTTCATCTCCATGTAAGATTGCATCATATTTTAATCTTTTTGAGATTTCTAAAGTTGATTAAAAATCTAAAGCCGCAGGAAAGAATAATTTCAGAAAAAAAAACTGATTTTAGAAAACGTTTTAGGAAAATGTTAAAATACAAAACAAACAAACTGTCACAATTTGCAGAGGCAAATCGTGTGGCAAGAGAGAGAAGTGGACCCAAAAGCAGGCACTGGTTACTGTGAGGAGACTGAGGTAACACAGGGAAATACAGGCAGAGGGAACACAGGGCATGACAAACAGACATGCCGACAAAGAACTGAGGTAAACACACACTAAATATACACACACACAAGGTAATAATGAAATGGCACACAGGAGGGAGACACAGATGAACCTAATTAGATGAGACCGGGAGGAATCAAACCAGATTTTGGTTGTTACAGTTACTCTGAACTTCATGGTGTGCATTTTTGAATTGTTACTTTGTATTTCAAGTTTGATTTTCTATTAAGGGTATTAATTCAGTACTCACAGTTTGAATTTTTTTGTTTTGAGGGTTAGGTTTTTTTGTTGGCCTAAAGTTTGGTTGTATTATATTGATAATGCCTCTTAGTTTTAGTATTGTGGCTATCAGCATCATCATCAGCATCAGAAAGGCATTTGTCGTAAAAACTCTGTTTAGTAAAGCTTGTGAAGCAACCCGTTTGTGAATAAGAAAGCAGCCAAAAGTAGATTTTTATCTTACCTCAACAGTGCTTCCTCCATATTATGTTCTGTTCTGTTGTTTTGTCTGTTATTTGGATTTGGTCCCTTGTATTAAGTTTTGCTTCTATCTGTGCTTCCTTGTATCTTGTTAAGCCTTTTGGTGGATTCCAAAAGTACCTTCTATGTCTTTATCCTAACCTCTTTTCCTTGATCTCATTGAAAACTTCATCAAGGTCAAGGAAAGGTGGGTATAAGGATTCAAAAGGACTTGGATATTGGATATTATCTGGATATTCTGTACATACGTCTTATTGAAAATCAATTTAGATAATACTTAAAAATAACTTTGAAATAATTAATGATTTTAGTAACTGAACAATGAGACTTGCTTTTAGAGGATGTAAATGAAATAAACCTGATGACCTGATGGCTCATTCGAGTGTGTGTACTGTGTTACTGGTTTGGTGTGTGTATCTTTATAAAATAAATGCCATCCATATCATAATAACCTGTCTCTCAACATCACCAAAACAAGAGAAATGATAAATCCAATCCATGTCAACTGTGTCAGGGTCAAAAGGGTCAGCAGCTTCAAATTCCTTGGTATCAACATCACTGAGAATCTCTACTGGACCCTTCACAAGGACCCTGCAATCAGGAAAGCTCGCCAGCGACTCTGCTTTCTGACGAGGCTGATTTTGGCATGAATGACAACATCACCTCAAATTTCTACAGGTGTGTGATCGAGAACTTGCAGACAAGCCGCATTACTGTTTAGTTTGGAAGCTGCTCTGCCAGCAGCCGTAATCACATCACTGGCCTCATACCAAAAGCACACAGCATCATCAAGGACCACAGCCACCCAGCACATCTGCTGTTCACCTTGTTACCATCTGGCAGACGTTACAGGAGTCTGTCCGCTCGGACTACAAGACTTAAAAACTGTTTTTACCACCTAGCCATACAACACCTCAACCACATCACTTAAACACACACAACACACTCCACAGGATGCACTCAGAAGCTGACCTACAGCTTCACAGGTACATACTGTACATACTCAAAAATAATTCCTATTCCTAAAAACAAGAAGGACGTTTTTAATGGGGTCTGCCTCGGCCCACTTCTCTATTCAGTTTTCACAAATGATATAAGTAAAGGCATTACACATAAAAACACATGTAAATTGGAAATCAGATTTTGGCAGCTGATCACTTTTTGGCACCATGACAGCAATAATCCAGGGTGGTAGCCACATTGTTAACCAAGCTCTCTTTCTTCAGAAAAGCCAAACCCAAGGTCCTCACAGCCTACCTGCTCTCCTACTGCTGCCAGCAACCTCTTCCACTCTAACTACTCCTTCAGAGACCTTCGCATGTTCACGACTCCGCTGCTCTATCAGGCCACAGTGGCCGCCGGCATTCACAAATAAAACACAGTCAAAACTAATCTACTCACAGTAAAAAAAAAAAAAAAAAAAAAAAAAAAAAAAAAAAAAAAAAAAAAATAAAAAAAAAAAAAAAAAAAAAAAAAAAAAAAATAATAAAAATAAAAATAAAACAAAAAAAAAAAAAAAAAAACAAGAAC
>VUQR01035664.1:7506-23999 GCA_015108515.1 Hemichromis elongatus
CCCCCCACTTGCAGTTATTTTAACTAGGATGTGTTGTTCAACCAAAACACGACTCGGTGTGTTGAAGCAGTCTATTTCTGGGGGAAGGGGTGGCTTCATCAGTTAGATTGCCAGCTGCTCAATACTTTATGTGTGCCTTTTGATAAGACTCCTGTGGAAGTGATAAGAAAGGCCTGCTGGGATGAAGCAAGTGTAATAAATGAGCGGCACTCTCTTACTGCTTACTACATAAATAAAAGGTTTTGTTATGTTAAGCAGTCTCTAGGCTGTACTAGGTTATTAGGTGTACACATTTATCACTCTTTATTTTGAAATACATTGTGTATCAGACTGAGTGGATTTTTGAGCATTTATAACATGTTATTTTTGTTCTCTGTAGCTGCTGAGATGCTCGAGGGACCCCGTTCTACTGGGTCAGTAAGCTCTGGTAAGCTTTTCCCATATTTGGGCTTTAATGCTTTAAACTGGCCCTAGCAGTGGTCCAGTGTAAGTGGCAATATTTTTTTTCTCGCACATCCTTCAAGCATCACAGTACGTACTCATCTGAAAAACAACAGGACCTTCTGATAGCAAAACCATCTAGCAAAAAGCATATAGGTATTTTGATCCAGTAATTGAGAGTCTAAAGAAGATGCTTTGCTCTTCAACTAGTCATCAACCACAAGTGCACCTCATCTCGTGCGCTCATGTGCAGAGCACTTAACTGAAGGGGAATTATTAAAATCCACCATATATTGCTAGGCTTTATCAATGGTTTTCTGTTTGAATGAACAGCACTGGACCTAAAAGATAATGCACCGAAGCCAATGGAGTGTGTCCTAACTGAAATATCTGAAGTTGCAGATATGGCTGAGCTTGTCCAGCAATAATGAGAGCTGTGAGCATCTTCTACAATAAGGTGCAAAAATGTTAACACTTGGTCATCTCTCAGGGTATAATATAGTGATTTTAGTGATTTATTGTGAATAAGGGAACAGGTGAAAAGTATTATTTATTATTTTTGGTCCAACAAGGAAATCAGAAAATATGCAGAAACTTGTTTTTTTTTCTCAATTTATTTTTTTGAAAAAATAAATATTAAATTCCCCATAAGTCTTACTGCAGATAAGTTTAAAAAAGTCAAACTGATTAAAATGAGAACATTTGAATCAAGTGCGGTCTGTTGACTGAAACTTGTTCAAAATGACAGCTGCAGCTTGTGCTTTTTCATTGTTCTAGGAACAGCCTGAAAACATTTGTGAATAGTCACCCATTATCACCTTTATAGACAAATGTCAGCTGGTCAGCAGATGAGATAAAACTTACAGTGGCTGATTCTGTGCTGGTTAAATGTTTGAAGCAGAGCCTGACCAATTTCTCAGCCAATTTTAGCTGTTTGTCGACCTTTCAGTATCAGCGATTATAAAGGCCGATAAGTTAAAGAACAGAGGAGAGAAACCCTTTTTAAACATGTTCTGAGTGTTGATGGAGTATAACTTGTCCACTAGTGGGCACTCTGCAGCTTCCCTCCAACAGCGTTTGGGTCACCAGAAACACAAGAAGCAGCTGATCTGAGCAGAGTCAGGCAAAGCATAAACTAGCAAATAACTAACTATACATAACAAATGTTTTGAGTGTCTGGAAAAAGAATAAATATCAGTCTGATAATTGAGTTTTAAATCCCCCAATTTTGGCTTCAATCTTTAAAATCCTACATGAGTCAGGCTCTAGTTCAGAATTGGCATGAGGACGAGTTAGCGGACGTCAGATAAATTGTGTAGTTGCTAATAATAACAAAAGAATCAGATGTCACCCAGATCCCCCCTGCCCCGGCCCCCCAACCTTGGCCACTGTTCACAAACATACTGTTTGGTAAACATAGCTTTTTTTTTTCTGTGCGTTTTGGACTTTCGTCCACATGTAAACATGGTTTCAGATCTCCCAAAGCCGAGGTTTTGAAAAACTGCTTTCAAGGGTGAAGATTGACGGATACTGTGCTTCTGTATTTGCATGTTGACGAGGAAAACTGACATTTTGTCTTACATTCTCAAAGGTGCGCAGCTCGGTTTTGTTTTTTGACATCAGCTTATTCAGCGTGTTATTGTATGTAGGCTTCTGATTGGCCATTATTCCTGTACAGTTAGGGCTACATCGTCACATGTTGCTTTGGCATGTTCATCGCAGCACCCGATGTCACTTTGGATTTTTTTAAAACGAGGAGGGAAAATAGCAATGTACATGTGGACATAGCTTCAGTGTGTACCCATTTATAAAAGTAGTGAAATCAGCTGACACATTGTACCAGACTGAAGAAGTTTCATACAGAACTTTATATCCTGAAAGATTTGAGATGCACACGTTGAATTTGCTGCAACCCTAGGAGGAAAAGACTGGTTTTGAGTTGGAGCCAGGGAAGTCCAAATACTATGATACTGTTTATCAACAGGTGACAGTTTTCCTAGAGTTGTTGATGGAAACAAAGCTACAGACACACGGTGTATTTGGTTAATTAATTCAGTGTGTTGCAGCTGGAAAACCAAGTGGTGTTTAAATTGTAAATTTACTCATTCTCTTTATTTTAATATTAGTATAATATTTTTCAAAGAGCACTTATGTAGTATCCTTGAAATTATGCCAGTGAAAGCTAATGGTTAGGTCATATTGTTGGTGCACATTCATGATGCTCCTGACTTAAATAAAACCAAAAACAGTTTACCCCTGCAGTAAATCTCTTTATGTTTGAGGTTTCATCACTTGATTTAAATGATCATACTGTATTATACACACTGACAAATTGTTCAATTGTTTCTTTCCTTTGATTAATAACCCTAACCCACTGTTAGTTATTAATATGTATACTGCAATGCAAGCAGATTTTTGTTTCCTGTTTGATTTAGATCAGTAAAACATGCTCCAGTTTGTTTCCATGTGTAACCACAACTCTAAAGGTCTTTTTGATATGATTCTTACCATTTATTTTGTTGCTTCATTTGATTCACGTGTTTTAGAACCCCCATCTTCCCCAGTGCCAGAATATGTGTTCAAGCCACCATCACGGCCGGACTTTGGAACCATGGGCAGGACAATCAAACTCCAGGCTAACTTTTTTGAGATGGAAATCCCCAAATTGGAGGTCTATCATTATGACATTGACATCAAGCCTGAAAAGTGCCCCCGGAGGGTCAATCGGTATATCTGTGTTGATATTTCATTATCATTCAACAGACGAGTGAGTAAATTACCTGGGGCTGGTAATTTATACATTTCATTTTCTTTTCAGTGAAATTGTGGAGCACATGGTCCAGCACTTTAAAACACAGATCTTTGGTGATCGAAAGCCGGTGTATGATGGAAGGAAGAACCTTTACACTGCCATGCCCTTGCCAATAGGCAGAGACAAAGTATGTATTCCACACATAAACCTGTAACAGTAAAAACTCTATTTTGGGGGCAAAACAAAAAAAAAAAAATTGAGTATTTCTGTGCTATGACTGTGCTGAATACGTTCTTTTCCTCCCAAATTGTGGCACAGGTGGAGCTTGAGGTGACAATTCCTGGTGAAGGGAAAGATCGCAGCTTCAAAGTGGCCATCAAGTGGGTGTCCTGCGTTAGCCTGCAAGCTCTGCATGAGGCACTGTCAGGACGGCTTCCCAGCGTCCCCTTTGAGACTATTCAAGCCTTGGATGTGGTCATGAGACATTTGCCGTCTATGAGGTATGTCAGAATTACTGTCGTTGTCAGTTATAGTTTTCACTCTTATTTTAACCTTTTATAATGAACTGTTGGCTTTCTGTTGGTGGTTTTCATCTGCAGGTATACCCCAGTAGGACGCTCTTTCTTCACTCCTTCAGAGGGATGCTCAAACCCTCTTGGTGGAGGGAGAGAGGTGTGGTTTGGTTTCCACCAGTCTGTCAGGCCGTCCCTTTGGAAAATGATGCTCAACATCGATGGTAATTTTCACAATGAGATTCATTTCTAATGCAAAATTTGTATAAAGTTGGGGTTTTTCAATAAGCCTAGTCCCTG
This sequence comes from Hemichromis elongatus, assembly GCA_015108515.1. Taxonomy (NCBI): domain Eukaryota; kingdom Metazoa; phylum Chordata; class Actinopteri; order Cichliformes; family Cichlidae; genus Hemichromis; species Hemichromis elongatus. The sequence continues at coordinate 11,512 of VUQR01035664.1, forward strand.
TGTCTAATTGCTTTCAGTTTCGGCCACTGCGTTCTACAAAGCCCAACCTGTAATTGAGTTTATGTGCGAGGTTTTGGATTTCAAAAGTATCGAAGAACAGCAGAAGCCCTTAACAGACTCTCAACGAGTGAAATTTACAAAAGAAATCAAAGGTAAGAAAAACGTAGCTCTTTTTATTTTATTAATAATTGTGGGAGTTTTGGTGTATATAAATATTTATTTGTGAGTTCAGAGTATTTGAAGCCAAGATTTTTAATTATACTTTTAGATTTTTTTTCTCATTAATTTACAAGTCAGTTTTCTTCAGATACATAGATTATACTTTTTTTTTTTTTGACCTGCTGCTGATTTTCTTTTTAGCAGCTATAACTGACAGCATACATGATAAAGTGTTCCGCTATTGTAAAGAGGTGCAAATAATTGAGTGGAAATTAACACCTTTTACCTGATTCTTACCTTACAAAAAAGCAGGTTTAAGCAAATGTCATGTACTAAAAATCATTTTAAAATCCCTTAATTTTTATCAAAAATCAACAGTGCGCATTATGTATGAATTCTGGTTGTGCTTACTGACCTCGAACCAATTTTATGTGGTACACAGCGCTCAAAAATCTGTCAAAAAATCTTTTAGTACGACTTTGGTAAGCTACGAAGCCGCACTGCTTGATGGATTGTCGGAGCATTACGGCTACTGTAGTCAGGAGTTTTGTGGAATAATCTGGGTCCAAAACTCCATCCACTTCAGGTCCCAAAGTCAAATAAACACTGCACTGCGCGGCTTGATAAAATCATTAACATGCACTATTGCAGTAGAGCGGTATAGTCAAAATCTCTACTGTTGGCCAAATTCATATTGTTTCTACCGTATAACTTTTATATCGCCCACCCCTAATTTAAGTGTGTGGTTAGGTTTGCTGTTACGAATGTTTTCTAGGTGCCCTCCCTGCAAAGGGTTTACCTTTACTTTTTACATCTCTATAAACAGTTAGGAGCTTGCATGCTAATGACATGTTAGTGTATACTTAAGTGTCTGTACAGCCTTTTTTCAGAATCGGATGATTCTGGTCCCTGGCCATTCTGCATCTCTGTATTCTGTGCTTTTGTTTTTTTTTTATTTTTCGTTAATCATACGAATATGTATTTGTCTCGTACACATCCAAAATTGACCTTAAAAAGAAAATTTAAATGAAATTATTTTCAAACTTTGTTTCCTTTTATTGTGATTGCTTTATTCAGGCCTGAAAGTTGAGATTACTCACTGCGGGCAGATGAAGAGGAAGTACAGAGTGTGCAATGTGACAAGAAGACCAGCCAGCCACCAAACGTAACAATGCTTTTTTTCTTTTTCTTTTTTCAAAATCTTATTTTCAATTACATTTTAAAAACAAGATAAATTGCACACCTGATATTCAAATATCACGTGTGCAGTAGGTTTACAACAGCAACATGAAAAAATCACATACAACTGCATTTAGTCCTCTTAGATTAATTGCAGAATACTAGTTTAAAACCAAAATTTCTCTCTAGATGACTTGTCATGATTATAAGTAGTTACAGTCAGCAGGAATATTCTTAGACAAGTGTTTCCAAATTGTAAATTTAAAAGGTTTCGCATGTTGAATTTTTTTTTTTGTGTGTGTTTGTAATTATTTAGGTTCCCTCTGCAACAGGAGAATGGCCAAACTATAGAGTGCACAGTAGCTCAGTACTTCAAAGACAAGTATAAGCTCATCCTGCGGTACCCCCACCTGCCATGTTTACAGGTGGGGCAGGAGCAGAAACACACCTACCTGCCTCTAGAGGTAAGCATCATCAGCGTCTTGTTTACCAGATAGGTGACTTGAGATTTTTTTTTTTTGTTCTAAATGTTTTGTGCTTATCCACCTCAGGTGTGTAACATAGTGGCAGGACAGCGCTGCATCAAAAAACTGACAGACAATCAGACCTCCACTATGATCCGTGCCACAGCCAGATCAGCACCGGATCGTCAGGATGAGATTAGTAAACTGGTGAGTTATATGAACTGTAACAGCCACTGTTTTGTAAACTTCAGTTTTCACAAGTTTGACACCATTCCTGCAACAACAAGTGAAGGAAAACAGAATGTTTACAACTGCTACACTCAAATAATTCCTCACTGATGTTTGCCCAGAGGTCCAAGGCCCTGCCAACATGATAAACTTAAAAATTAATGAGTTCAGTGAGGCCAGTGCTGGAAGTACTGCTAATAAAGACAACAAAAGTCTTTGAGATTGATGGTTGTAGTGAACTGCTGATGAATTTGCTAATTGGTAGACAATGATGTTTTCAATCATAGTCCATATTATTATGATTGTCATTAATAACAATATAGATTACTTTGAATATGAATGAGTAAACATAAATAACTTGACTAAAATCTTAAAGTTTGCTGTATTATGGTAATGAGTATGTGTGTTTATCCAGATGAGAAGTGCCAACTTCAACACTGACCCTTACGTTCGTGAGTTCGGAGTGATGGTTCGGGATGAGATGACGGAAGTGAATGGCCGTGTCCTACAAGCTCCTTCCATACTGTATGGAGGCAGGGTATGTGTTAATGTGCTGCATGTTGCTGCCACAGAATTACTTTATTCCTTTTTATTCAAGTAACTTCATTGTGTATGGTGTGATTGGCACTAATGATGTTGCTCTCATTGCAATTTGCAGAACAAAGCAATAGCCACACCAATCCAGGGTGTGTGGGACATGAGGAACAAGCAGTTCCACACTGGTATTGAGATCAAAGTGTGGGCCATCGCCTGCTTTGCGCCACAGAGACAGTGCACCGAACTCCTACTTAAGTAAGCACGATACATTGAACCTTTGCTATCTATCATATGCAGATGTATTTCATGCCATCGTGTATGTGTGTCATTGTTAGATAGTAGACAACCTAAGGAGCTGGGTGTGTTTAAAAAGTTGTGAGCAGAGTCTTGGTCCTGTACATTAGTGCGTTAACACAGTCCTACAGTATTCCTTTTTGTTTTTTCTGTAAAATGTTGGCCAGGTTTACTGTGCAAATATAGTTCTGTGTGAGCATGTGCCAACTACATACGGCTGTGCTGTGTATTTATAGTGTGTAGGCCAAGCTTTGTCTACGGCATTCATGTTTTGTTTTTTTTTTGTATATAATCAAGTCAGTGTGTCCTGAATTTTCATGAGACTCACCAAGACTGACCAGCTCCTTTTTAATTGAAGTCTGGAAAACCAAACATTCTTTCACTGTTATTTAAAAATAAATGTTAGGAAAAGCAGTCCGATGAGATCATTTGAAAACTTCATACATTGTGTCTAAGGTCGGCAGGTAGGACTGCTTTAAGTCTTTATCCTGCACTTGATTTTGCTTTAAAGTTAGTCCAGGAATTAAATTTTTAGTCAGCCCTCCAATGTTATCTAACCTCAACTAGGACTATGTCTTAACTCATTTATCTTTAAATTAACAAGTTCTCCACCTGTCAGAGCTTTCACAGATCAGCTGAGGAAGATCTCTCGCGATGCGGGAATGCCTATCCAAGGTCAACCTTGCTTTTGTAAATATGCCCAGGGAGCTGACAGCGTTGAACCCATGTTCAGGCACCTCAAATACACCTACCAGGGCCTCCAACTGGTGGTAGTCATCCTACCAGGAAAGACTCCCGTTTATGGTGAGGGATCTTCTTTTACTGTGCTGGGAACATTCGAAATTTGACGGCTCCTAAGAGTGTTTTTTGTTTTTTTTAGTTAATTTTGTTCAGAAACAGTCATAGTAGCTTCTCCAGCCAGGTGCAGTTTAAATACACTCTTTTAAAAGCCGCTGATGGGGGTCATTGTTGCTTCGCCTTGATGTTTGCATTTAGCTCTGTGAAACAGTTTGACACTCAAGGGCTGTTTTCAGAGTTTCTCTGAGTTCCCTTTAAATCTAGTTTAAATGGTTAAGTTGTGACATCACAAACAGTTACTCTCATTAAGGAAGATGGGACTGAATGCAGATATGAGAACTTTAAGCCTGCTTCGTAGAGAATGAGAGTGGGCCAAAGTATTCAAGTGTTGGGTAAAGTTAGGCATCATGTACTTGTGCACAAGTATCTAATTTTGATACTTGAACTCCTTTTAATAAGTAAAGCTTTAACCTTTTATAAAGAACAGAAATCAGGGAAAATTGTTATTCATGTTGTTTATTTATAACTCTCCTTGAACCCGAAGGGGGTCTTTAATTAGTCCCTACCACTCCAACCACATTCTGCTGCAACTTCAAAGATGACTCCCCACTCGCCTGCTAAACAAGTTTTACTGCTCCTGTATCTGCTTTAGAAATAAACCACAAGACATTACAGAAAAATAAAGTTATACACTTGGTTTCATTTTTGAGCTTCAAGTTAGTTATTTTAAGTATTTTGTGCATAAGTAAAACAAATACATTTATCCTTTATTTAGAAAATACATTTTGTGAGCATACTTATGTGCACTAAACCGTCTGGGGCAGAGCAAGATTGTGCAACACTCTAGTTTTTATTATAGCAGGTCAAATTATGTCTCCTTCTTGTTCTGATGTGTTTTTAGCTGAGGTGAAACGTGTTGGCGACACAGTTCTTGGCATGGCCACACAGTGTGTGCAAGTGAAGAATGTTCAAAAGACGACGCCTCAGACTCTTTCCAACCTGTGTTTGAAGATCAATGTCAAGCTGGGCGGTGTTAACAACATCCTCCTCCCACAGGGCAGGTTAGTGGAAATTCTGGTGAATTCTAATCATGAAACTAATGAGTTGCTTTTTTAAATTTTTCCAACACATATAAGCTATGTCATTGTGTTAAACTTTTTATTTTATCTACATCTACTGTTCTAGGCCGGTGGTGTTTCAGCAGCCAGTGATCTTCCTTGGTGCAGATGTGACACATCCACCTGCAGGAGATGGAAAAAAGCCCTCCATCGCTGCTGTAAGCAAAGACCTACCCTTCACAATATGCTATGTTTTTGTGTGCGTGTGGACTGACACAGAGTCATCAAAATGTGATAGACTAAGAAAGTCCAGTTGTCTGTTTTTGTTTTTGTTGTTTTGTTTTGTTTTTTTTTTTCATTGTAACTATGTGGCACATCATCAAAATGTTAAAGCGTTTGTCACTATCATTTGTCATTCTCAGTAAATCCTTTTTAATGTGGTTATACCTGTTTATACCTGTTTTTGTTCATTCTTTCTTTCATTTTAGGTGGTTGGTAGCATGGATGCCCATCCCAGCCGGTACTGTGCTACAGTGCGGGTGCAGCAGCACCGCCAGGAAATCATTCAGGACCTGGCTACCATGGTGAGGGAGCTGCTGATCCAGTTCTACAAGTCCACCCGCTTCAAGCCCACCAGAATCATCTATTATCGGGATGGTATCTCTGAGGGCCAATTCAACCAGGTGATTTATATGTCCAGGACTACACAGAATAAACCGTAACAAACAGGAAAAGTGGTTGATTTTACTTATGCACTTGTGCTGCTGTAGGTAAATAATTGAGCTGGCAGACGTTGCTGTTAAATGTTAATCATGCTTTTGTTATACATATATTGTTTTATGTGGTATCTTTAAGATCTTGTGACTTCGTTACATGCAGGTTCTTCAGCATGAGCTGCTGGCAATCCGGGAGGCCTGCATCAAACTAGAGAAGGACTACCAGCCTGGTATTACCTTTGTGGTTGTGCAGAAGAGACACCACACAAGACTGTTCTGTATGGACAGAAATGAGAGGGTTAGTATTGTGTCATTGCTAGTGCTGGGAATTTATCTGTGAATGATCTGTGTCAGTTATTTATTGTAATTGACTGAGTGCATACAAGTTTAGGAATAGAGTGATGTAATATTCTCTAAGCAGTGTCCCTAATAATGCTTCTGATTTAGTTTCAAAGATTTTTAAGCATCCCACCATCATATGCAGTCGTTATGAAATGCAACAACCCGTCCTCTAACAAAAGCTAAAAAAGAAAAACTGGCAAAATAAAACACCTTGATACACTGACTTCTTGTCATTTAAAATGCTTGTGATCCTTCAAGGTTTAAAATGGACTGGCTTCATGTTAATTAGCTGAATTCTTGCTCTATCATAATCAGGGTAGAGCTCTAAAGTCGACCAACCGGATGTTTTTGGATGTTCCACGATCCAGGCATAAAAATAGAGGTGATCTAAACCTTTGTGGTGGCTGCAAGTAGAGTGTGGCACCTTTGACTTTGTCTCTTATGGTGCTGCAACTCTCTTCTTGTTGTTTTTCTTTCCTTTAGTCACGGTGGGGATTTTCTTGTTGTGTTTCATTGTTTAGCTATTTTCATAGTAGAGCACTTTGGTAAACTCTTGTTTCTATTTTTAATTTTTTATTGTGCTTTGTAAAAAAAAAAAAAAAAATCATATATATTCACCAGCTCAGGAGGTTTCAAAGTAATGTAGGCTTGTTGGGGCAGCACACACTCCAGTTTAACAAGCATTCCCGTGGATATTTTTTATAGGTTGGGAAGAGCGGCAACATACCTGCAGGCACCACAGTGGACACCAAAATAACTCACCCATCAGAGTTTGACTTCTACCTTTGCAGTCATGCTGGCATTCAGGTAAAACCAAGTTAGATAAGAAGTATTGATAAAGGCGTTTTCCACTGCCATTGTGTTTTCTCATGAAAGCACATAGTGAGTTAAAAACAACCCAATTATAACCGACATCTGCTTTACTTCCGGACAGGGAACCAGCAGGCCGTCTCACTATCACGTGCTCTGGGACGACAACCACTTCTCGTCAGATGAACTGCAGGTCCTTACCTACCAGCTTTGTCACACTTATGTGCGCTGCACCCGGTCAGTATCCATCCCAGCACCAGCTTACTACGCCCATTTGGTGGCTTTCCGGGCTCGCTATCACTTGGTGGACAAAGAGCATGACAGGTGAAGAATTTAAAATCTCTTAGTTCGCAGATGTTTGTCTCTTTGTTGGAAAAACTTACCGTTCTGCAACTTTTTTTCTCTTTCAGTGCTGAGGGCAGTCACACATCAGGTCAAAGCAATGGACGTGACCACCAGGCCTTGGCCAAAGCTGTTCAGGTCCACCAGGACACCTTGCGCACCATGTACTTTGCCTGAGAGCACCCAACCCCCAGGTTAGCGTGGGTGAGACTTCACTGATGGAACGCACTACCCTCCGCTGTCTCTCTGTCAGCTGTAGATAACATTACAGTGGTTTCACATTATGATCTCCCTACCAGGCAAACATGTCAGTAACCCAAATGTCTACAATTGTACTTAAACCCACCAAAACCATTCCAGCAATTAGACTGTAACATTCAAAAGAGTCATTCTTATTTGAGGATTTAGCTGGAAGAGGCTTTATTTACATGTCATGCATTAGTTGTATTTGTAGTCGTTATGCATTTTTTTAAAAAAAAGGGGGGGGGGGTGCAAATTATGAAAATAAAAGGCAGTTTTTATGTTGATAGAAGAATATTCTTTTTCCTTTTTTTTGTTCATTTTTTTTTAAACTAGCAGGCAGTAGCAGTATACATTGGGGTGGTTTCCCATTTAGAAGACGCCAGCCAACCTCCTTCTCCTTTTGTTTTGTTATTAGGCTCTTGGTGCTTGAAGGGAGAAGGCAAAAATCAAAAGATGTGGGGGTCCATTAACTGTTATACGCCTAATGATTTAGATCTCCCCACAGACATTATTTATCAGCCTATCAAAGCAAAGTGCACTGACCAGGATGAGCGCTTCAATCAGGACTATATATATATATATATATATATATGGTTGTTTGTGTTTGTTTTTCCCCACATACGGCACTAGGTGATGAAAAGTGCCATTTAAGAGTATTGTTTTTTTTATTTCACTTATATGTAAAACTGAATTTTGCTTCTAGCATTTGTCCTCTTGACACTGATGATCTTATTATGCCAACTCCTGTGACAGTTAATGATCTTGACATCAGAGTTGCTTAACCCCTGAATCAACACTTTTTAATTTATTTTTGGTTTGTTTTTTTAATGAAGCTATTTTTATATTTAGAAATCGGAGGAAAAAACCAAACATTTTCTTCCTCCTTTGCCCCACTGTTCAGTCTGAACTGATAAACCAGTGACCTAAAATATAATGTATTGGGACTGGTTCCCAGTAAGGACACATTTCTAATGTATTCTGAGCCATGTTGACAAAAGACACTTGATTAGGAAGTCACCATAGTGGGGAACGTGTTAAAATCTGAGTGATTCCCACTTGTTTTTACAGACCTTTTAAAATTTGAATAATTTCTCCAATAGAAATGCATGTAGCTGGCTCATGTTGTAGACATTTTAGGCATTTGTGATGATTGTTTATTTCTTCCTTTATACACATCAACCCTACTTCTATTTTTTTAATGTATATAGCACAGGATGGTGTATTCTGCTGTGTCATTTGTGTGGCTTGTCGGTAACCAGGCATTCGGTACAGTGGAGTCAAAGCTGCAACCTTTTAGAGTTTAACTGATTGAAATTCCTTAAAACCTCTTTAACGTAGTGTTTGCTCCAAGAACTAGGAGCTGTCATCGCACAAAAGCTTGGGTTTTATGCAAATGACTTTTTCTGAGTCTTTATACTATTTAGTAATGTTGGTAATAAGGTATATTTTGAATAAGCCTTCAGTGGAAGCTGCTGAAAGATTATGGAAATTGTTTTTTTTGTTTTTTTCTTTTTTAAAAACTGGCCCACATGTTTAAAAAAAAATGTCTAAATTAACATTGTCTTTGTATGCAGATAAATGCAAATATATGGCCTTTTAAGACTGTCAGGTCTTACTAATAACATTATTATATAATAACATCCCACCTAAGTTTTACTAATGCTATAAGCAGGCGAATGTTGACGTAGTCTTGAGTGGAGGCGAGTAGTTTATCTTTTCTAACTATGCATCATTTTTAACCAAGAGATTTAGCAGTGGGTATCTCACATGAATTGGAGTCATTTCTAGAGGTAGAGAATCAGGGCTTTTTATGTTGTTTTTAGCATATTGCATTTAGTAGCGTTTCTTAGTGCTTATCAACGTCTTCATACCTTTCTAACAGGATGGAGTATTTATGTGGTCATTTGTAACATTGTAGATTTTATAGCCTATAAATTGGGTGTATTCTTTGTAACACACAGTCTTTCCTAGCCAAACAAGATTATGAACTTTTACATGATTAATATTAAAAAAAAAAGAAGAAATATATATAAATAATTATATGAAAGCACAAAAGGACATCTCGATTCTAGGTGCTAGATGTTTTCACTGTAAAACACCTTAAATCCTCACTGGACTGGTCCACAAGGCTCTGAAGTTGCATGCTAAAGAAACAACTAAGCGTCATAATGTTTAGGATCTTTTCTCTCCCTTTGATGACCTCTCTATGGTCCCCTTTGTACTCATTACCTGTAAAAGCAACTAGAAATCCGACTGACTGTGTTTGTGGGGCATTCTGAAAAAAATCTGTACTTGATATTTACTGTTATGATGTCAATATTGTTCTTATCGGTGCTGGTCTCACAACATGTAAATTTGGATGCACTTTTGATAGCAATGGTGTGACTTTTATAGATAATCAACTGAAGCGAGAGGCTCGGCCGTTTTGTGTGCTGCTGGCGTAATTGTGTGGAAATGGCCGTGTGTACTACCTCTTGTTACCTGTTTTAAGTGTTATGGTAACATCACACTGCTGGCCATTTCTGTATAATTACCCCTGCTGTCTATCTAATTGGCGCTGTTTGAGTCTTGCATCTTGACAGAAGAGGTTTTAAACGTTTGCTGTGCGTGATGGTGAACGTGCTTTCTCAGTTAATGTAGTTATGCGATTTATTTTTTAATTTTTTTTTTTTTTTTGCCCTCATAGTTTTGCTCAAACTGATGAGAGAATGTGTGTTTTGAGTGTTGAGCTGTACGACCAAATTCTTGAACTGTGTTTGTACCTACACACAGATTTCCTTGCTTTCTTTCCTTTTATTCTATGCACCAATAAGAAGCAGCATTTTTTTTATTTGTTTGAATAATAACTCCTTTGCTTTTCAGTTGAGCTGCATGCCATCAAATATATCACCCATATTTGGTCTGAAAATGTAATTTCATTGTTCAATACAAAGTAAATGTACCCAGTTGGTGCTGTGTGTCACACCAGGGAACAGAGATTGCATATGAGCTAAGGTTATCTAGAAAAGGGTGCCCGCTGAAAACCATCACGTAATGCTTGTTGAAATCTGTGTGAAAATGACGCGGCCGAAGATTTATGCCGAATTTCACCCCACAGCATTTATTTCTATGTACAATCATGCATTTAAGTCCTTTATTTAAGCTTTAGGTTTGTTTTGATCCAGTCATCTCGTAGGTGGATCAGAACAGATGAATTAATCAGGAGAAGCCCATCTTTGGCTCTGTACTTGGAAATGTGAATGTCCTTGTTTCTGTGTGAATGCAGGCCTTTGTAACGCAACCACAGCTTTCTTCACTTACTCGAATGTTCAGTTCTTAGACTGTTCCTCAAAGGGACGCTTTGGAATATAGTGTAATAGTTGGAAGTCATTCTCTAGAAGATAACCGTCATGTAGTGTTGACGGAATCCTTTTTTCCTGTAACAGCACAAACATCAGAAACTGACTGGCTTGAAACTTTAAGCTTTCTTTTTTTTTCCTGAGATGGCTTTGACATTTCTCCTTCTTTACGTTTTACATTACCTACATAAGCACCTTATAAAACCTGGTCATAAAGGCTTTTCTCCCCCTACTCTCAACAAACAGTACTCAACAATGTGTTTTGTTTTGTTTTTTCTTTGCACTAAACAAAGGACTTAGAGCTAGTCGTGTATTGAGAGTGTTTATCGGGGGCAGGCTGGCAGCTTTGTTTTTTGGATTTTGGTGGCTTTTCAAAATAAAAGCTGCACAATCAACAGGTGTCGCCAGTCATAGGCAGGAGATTCGGGGGTGGGTTTTAGCCGGAGTGTTGATGCCAGAGTGTTTGAGTATTAAGGTTTGAAACGGCACATTGCTGAAGACAGCAATGTGTACATGGTCATAATTAGTAGGGCCTCTTTTTGTCCAAAATCACCACAAACTACACATATCACGACTCAGAAGAGGCTTTTCTTTTTCCACATAAATCATCTTCGTCACAGTAGAATAGATCTTTATTGTCACTGTTACAAGAACAATGAAACACAGTATGAGCTCAGTCAAGAATGTTCAACAGACTAGTACTTGTAGCCTGGAAAAATGTGGCACCGCTTTTCAAATAAAAAGGAGCAGCGAGGCTCTCAAAACAGCTCTAGTGCTGCCCCTAAAAACGTTCTCAGACAAGATAATTAAATGCACACTTTCACCTCACTTTGGCTGTTTTCCCATTATCTTTCGGAGTGGCCAAAATGTGGACAAAGCAGGTTTTAGAAATAGTTTTTTTTTTTGTAAACGAAATGGCATATCATAAGCTATTTTAATTAGCAAATAGTTTTTCATAATAGTGGGTCTTTTTTAAGAGGTAATGATAAAATTTCTCCAAATGGTAACATCAGCCTTTGCGTTGTTTTTATTAATAGTATTCTTATTAATTTATTTTAATCTTTGTTTTATGATCATGGAGTACAAAATAAAAGCCGGCTTTCTAATAAAGCAGTCCCCGTTACAGGAGTTGATTCCATACCATTATCCTCTGTATAGTAATGTCTCCTCTTTCTGCCGCTTATCTGTCTCTTGTGGAGAAACTCTTGCTCTTATAAAGAAATCTCTTGTAGAGTAGATCCTATTTTCCTAGCTCCAAATATTAAATATGAATGTAATTAGAACCTGCGTGGTTTGTAATGTTGTATAGGCTATCCATCCAGTACATTTATACTCACCTTTGCATCTTATGTACAGCCTTTTCTTTGTTTTCTTCCCTTTATTTATAGGCTTTAATAATTCCAGAAAGTATTGTTTTCTTCTTCTCAGTCATTTAAATATTGTCCATGTCACAGACAGTATAATCTTTATTTTTTTTTTTCTTCTGATAAACACAGCAGTAATAAGTCTACACTTCAGCTGTCTTTCTCTGGATGTTGGCTACTGTACTTTTAGGAGACACGTGTTTCACACTGGTGCAAAGAGTAGCCATCCTTTGAGTCCTGGCATCATACTTGTGTGAGGTGCTATAACATAAGCGCTTTGTGTGTATATTAGGTGGTTTGAGTAGGTGTGTGATCTCGTTTGCTGTTAGATTTTAAACTTATACTTAAGCCCTCGGGTCTCGTATTCCTGTCCAGCCCCTACAGAGCTGTCTTGTAAAATCCTCCCCGAATTATTTCATCAGTTAGTGCAGTGCCACATAAATGCGTAGATTTTTGTTTTGAGTGTTGCTTCTGTTACTTTTTCTCATTTATTTTTTTACGCAGCTGGTTTTTAAATCTATAAATGATCTTTTATGATATACATAGCATATACATTACATCCCGCTCCTGTTTGACAGATTTTTTTTTTTTTTTTTTTAATAAGCATACTCTGTGT
>VUQR01035665.1:3070-44785 GCA_015108515.1 Hemichromis elongatus
TTACGGATGTTTGTGTCCGTATACGCTTTAGTTCCAGGGTCACTGCAAAGGTCCTTCATGTGACTGGCGTTGGAAAACAAACATCAACAGACACGCGATAATTTCCTTGTCAGCAGGTTCTGGCATCGGTCACATGATTGTGATAGTTATCAGGGCACTCTGTGTGTGCTGTGGCAGTTACAAACAAGAGTTAAGTGATTGTAAAGACTGTGCTGAGACAAAGTCAGAGTCTAAACAGTGATAACGCACTTAAATTCAAATGTGCTTTCTCTGATATTTATCACAGCAAAGACAAATTAATGAAACAAGCTGCCTGATTTCATTCACTGAGCCCGACGGTCATGTGTAAGTACTTTCAACACAGCTGTTTTTTTATTTAGTTTAAAGGCTAATTTTGTACACAGACTTTGGAAAACACGTCGAGTGTCTGACTACTGAAGGGGGATTCTTTTACTTTATGTTTATGCAGACATGCACGCGTGTTCATTATTTTTAACAATCTTAATAAATACGATAAGTGCGGCTGTGTCGTGAAAGGTTTTTCAGATCCGTCGCTAACATCTGCAGCAGGCTATCTTTTGGGGCTATGCCCTGCACAACCTCAGTGACCCCCTCCTCTGACACATGTTCGGGGGTAGTGAGGCGAAGGATGAGCCAAAAGATGAAGAAGGAAGTGAAAGAAAAAGGAGGCTGTCTAAGTAGCTTAAGTGTTTTTTGTCTTCATCTGCTGGGGATCAAAGCTGGCTCCTGCTATAAGAGCTCTCTCTATCTCCCTCATAAGAAGGATTAGTACGAAACAAATGCAGCCCTGGGTTGGCCTTTGCTGTCTTTCACAGAAATGAGGAGGAGGGGTAGATTCCCATGCCAGCACAGGTGGGCCACTTACAAGCAGAAGGAGGCAAAACAACACCTCATTTGGAAAATATCCTGAAAAGTATTTTGGAAAGCCCTCTGTAAAGGATTATGATATCCCCACACAAGAGCTCACACACAGACCTTTCTTTTAATGCAGGGATGAGCCAGCATGTTCGGGGGAAGCCCTTGTTCACCTGACTTCAGCAGCTGACTGTTAGGCCAATAAACCAGTAGGTGTATGATGAAGGACTGGAGAGTTGAACGAGTACACCGCGGCCTATATGTTTGTGTGTGCTACCTACCTTATTAGGTTGTTCTATTTAATATCAAACTGAAATAGACCCCAGCAGCTGTCTGGTCCACCTGGCCAGGACCCTCATCGCGCAGGTGACTCTGCAGTCAACACCACAACACAAACTGTAACTAAGAATGGTTTTTGTACAGTATTTCTGTAAATGTGAGCGTGTGTGTCTATGTGGACCTGTGTGCATGATATGTTACTGTGAGAAATGAGAGACAGAAGTGACTGGCAGATGCCACAAGTACTTTTCACGAATAGTGCGGTTAAGGCATTGTGACATTTCAGTGGACTGTGTGACATGTGTCTGCCAAAACCAGCAGGCTCACACAGTTCTAACCTTGTCAGACCATGACCAACACCACTGGACCGATAATTATCACAACAAACGTCAGGGATGTGTGATCAAAAGATGTGTCATGGGACTGGCCCCTGCAGGGTGATAGGATGGTTCTGCTGGTGCTAAATGAGCTGCATGTTTATGGATCCATGGTGCTGTGACATGGCTGGAACAGGCCGCTTGAAATGTAACTGAATGGTCACCCAAGGACATCCAGCTAGACTGGGTCATTTGACTTCAACAACATGGGTCCAAGCGGGTGGTGTTTATAGAACAGTGGCATAGATCATGCTGTTAAACACAGAAAAATACACATGCTGACTTCAAATATAGCAAAATATATGAAACCTGTTCAATGTTTTCAGTTTTACATTTTGTACCAGTTCGTTGTGGTGAAAAAGAGAGATGACAATGAAGGTGAAGTTTTCTATTCAGTGGTCTAGCAACATATTTACACTCTTCTGTGCCCACAAGTGCTACGTGGTGACCAAGAGATTGGACACAAAACAGCAGAAATGAGCTTTCTATGAAAAACATCGAGGCAAGTTTAGAAATAATTTGACCTTTGTCGTTCAGGAGGGACTCTCAGTAGAGCTGATGCTCTGCCACACTGAAAATAGCCCGTTGAGGTGGTTCAGGCATTTGACCTGGATGCCTCCTGGATGCCTTACTTGGGGAGGTGTTTCAGGCATGTCCAACCAGCAGGAGACCCTGGGGGAGACTGTAGATTGTATATATGACAGATATAGCTAACTTCTGACATCACCTGCTGGTTAGTGAAGTTCCACAGTGAAACCTCAAGGTGAGTGACTTTGCTGTCACCATATTGGTGTCAAATATAAAGAGTGAGGGTGTTTCTTGGATTGCTTGGGACACCTCTGTATCTCTCTGGGTGAAGTCTGGGGAAGCTGCAGGTTTGGCATCCAGATTTATGTGTCATTGGGTCTTTGTGCTGATTTACACATTCACCTAGCAACTGAAAGATCCTCAGTTTGATCCAAGGAGTAGACATAAATCCCGTTATAAACATGCAGAGATACCCACTGTGCTAACCCCTTGTAAATAAGGGACCGGCTAATTTATATTTAACTCTTGGCCTCTGTGGCTGTTGATACATTTTCTTCATCTAAAAGGAGAATCACAAAAATGAAACAGTCATTAAGAGGTTAACACAATGCTAACAAATAAAAAAGAACTGAAGATGGACTGGAGATTAAGAAAATATTGAAAATGATTTATTATGGTATGTATTGTTTCTATAATAAAGAAAATTCAATTACTTTATTTCTTAGAAATATATGTGTGACATACTAAATATTGTCAATGGTTTTAATATCCTTATTTTATCAATTCTTCACTCACTGTACAGGCAGAAACGTTTTATTTCCTGTGTTTTTTATATTTAATATCTTGTTTGACTTCCTTACTGTCTAGTTTCTTGATTTTCTGCACCTGTTTCTTGTTACCCTCCTCGTGTCTAATCCCCAAAGAATTCCTTGTGTATAAATAGTCCAGTCCTTCATTTTGTCTTTGATCTGTCACGTGCTTTTGTCTGCCAAGTTCAGGATACGTTCCTCTTGTGTCCTTGTGCTAATGTTCTTTGAACTTTGTTTAATTGTATTTCAGCGTTAAAGTTCACGTTTTGTTTGTGAACTCTAGCTCCTGTATTTAATCTTCTCTTTACATCTCTAGAATCCAAACAACTGTCAGCTGTGACATTAATTTCCCTTTTAACAGTTTTCAATAATCAAAATACATGCAGTAAATGCAATATAAAAAAGATCCAAATTAAGTATGAATTTAAAACTATTAATTATAGGTAAATAAATTCACATTTTGTAGTTATTAGACACGCACTCCTTAAACCAGAAAAGGGTCTTTTAAATAAATTAGCGTAGTACTGTGTCAGTGGTTGCATGTGGCCTTCAACTTTGTGACTCTCACTTGTAAAACAAGAAAAAGAAAGTTAAAGTGTGTGCAACACTTTATTACTCACAACCTAATTGTGATAAGCTGGTACACGAGCTGATGAAGATAACGATGAGGAGAAAGATGAAGGAGGATTCTAGTAGCTGGTGGGTCAAAACACTAGACATGAAGATAGCTGAAGCTGGGCTTATCAAAGCTCCAAGAAAAGGCCAAGGAATGTCTGCAGAGGGGTGTACTACAAAGCAAGTTTAACATATCTGAGCTGATTAGCTGGATTTTTTTTAAAAAACTAAAAGAACAGCCAGAGTTAATCTTCTGCATAAAATAAACCAACCTGTACCGGCTACAGCTGGAATTTTGTTTTGATATGAATTTTGTTTGAAACATAAATTATATTAAGACTGTTTGATGTCACACTGTTGTCAGATGGTAAACTACAATGCTGTGAAAAATGTATTTGTCCCCTTCCTGGCTTTTTAATTTCTTTCCACATTTGTCACATACTTTCATGAAACAAATGTTAAACAAATGTTAATAAAAAAAAAATCATGTAAATATGATAAAGTAAATAACAAATAATGTTTTTAAATGGCGATTTTATTTATTAAAGTAGTAACTTAACCAAATGTAACTGGCCCTGTGTGTAAAAGTAATTGAGTTCCGTTTTACTAGCCACACCCAGGCCTGATTACTGCCACACCTGCTGAATCAAGAAATCCCTTAAACAGAAGCTGTCTGACAAAAAGAAGAAAGGTAAAAGATCTAAAAATGCAACACACCATGCCACAATCTAAAGAGACTGATGAGAAACAAAGTCACTGATATCTGTAAATGGAGAATAGCCTAGAAAGAGTTGCAAAGCTATTTCTAAGGCCTTGGGACTCCAGTGAAGCACTTTGAGAGCTGGAGCTGAACCTTCCCAGGAGAGGTTGGCCTACCAAAATCATGCAAAGACTTATCCATGCGGTCACAAGAGAATCCGAAAACAACATCTAATGAACTCCAGGACTCACATTTGCAAAAAATATCTTGAGGAGTTTGGGAAAATAGTCTGTGGACTGATGAGACGAAAGCCTAACTTTTTGGAGGGCTTCAGTCATGTGACTTTTTATGTAAAATTAGCACAGCAGTTCACAAATAGGAAATCATACCAACAGTAAAACATGGCGCTAGTAGTGTGATGGCCTGGGGCTGTTTTGCCGCTTCCTGGATGACTTGACGTAAGTGATGAAACCAGAAATTCGGCTCTCTACAAGAAAGTCCCTCCGGCCATCAGTTCATGCCCTGAACTGCATCAGGACAATAATCCTGAAGTCCACCTCTGAATGGCTCAAAAGAAAACTTAAAGAAAAGAACAACTGAAGTTTTGAAAGACTCGTTGCCAGTTAACACAAATGCTTGAATGCTGCCAAGAGTTGCAAAACCAGTAATTAGATTTAGTTCATAAATTTTTTTACACTGAACACTGTATATTTTTTCTTAATTAATCAAATCATCATTTAAAAACTGCAATTTGTATTTATTCTGATTATCTTTGTCTTTGTTTAAGTGTAAGAAATCAGGAAGGGGGCAAATACTTTTTGATGATAAAGTGAGTTTCCAAAAGTTATTTTATTAGTTGCTTTTTAATATATATGATATATATATGTAAATGAAGTAAGACTTGGATTTAAGTATAAAAAACTAGCAACTGATTAAAATTTGAAAGACTGTGGGTCGCTGTTTTTCTAGTTTATGTATGTAATTTTAGATCTGAGAGCGTCCAGGATCAAATTTAATTTGGAAACCGAGTCTGTATACCTGATTTTTTTTGTTATTTTTATTTAAAACAATGCATTCACGCAAACAAACTTTAGCCTGAGGAAACCATATTATGTGCACACTCAAACCTCAGCACACTAGAACAGTGTTGTTTGGCGGTCCCAGGCTTGTAGTTGCCTGTGCCGGGTCAATGCACATTTCTTTCTGAGGTGACAAGCAGAGGGGCTGACAAGTTCAGAGCTGTTTCACTTTGTTTCCTTTTTATACACAAACAACGTCCCACTGTCATCACTCCATCCTTCAAATGCCAAAGGGCCCCCTTTAGTGTGGTCCCAGAGTTGGCCTCTTGTCAGGCCCCATGATTTCTCTCCTGGAAAGCACGTCCCCAGAGAGGGAACTTTTACTGTGTGCAAGTTCAGACCTTTTCCTCTCTGCCTCACATCCAAAATAAAGGAAATACTCAAATACGGTTTTTGGTGAATGGAACTGAGCACAACCTGCAGATCTTCCTGCCTTTGCTACATCTCACACAGACCATTTTTTTCTTCTTTGAAGCCAAATCTCCCGAGGCTCACTGCCCACTTTCCCCTCGTACTTAGTGACATAAGGATTGCCTTACGCTGACTGACACAGCAATGCCCCCTTCCTGATAGTGTTTTACAACTGGTAGTCAATCTCTCACCTTGTAAACCTGCCGGCCTGTGTTAGTGTGTGTTATTGGGAGTTTTCTCACAGGTTCTCACTCTTGCAGCTGTTTTTTCCTTGTTCTCTCGCTGTAATTTAAGCTACTCTGCAATGATAATGGATTTAACAGGTACTTTTTTTTAAACACTGTTCTCACCAGATGTGCTCGGTAGCCTCAGATTAGATTGGTAAGCATCATGACTTCATTTCCTCTTAGGTGGTCCCCAGGTAAAACTTACCTGGAGGTCCAGGATACACCTATTAATTACCCAAAACTTTCCAGTCATGCACTTCACCTGACATTTCTTATCCTGCCTCTATTTAACATACAGCATCTTGCCTTTCCTCACAGCTTTTCCACCCTTAAGACTTGGAAACCAAGAGCACACAGATGTGCTGATAAGGTAATTTTTTTAAGACTTAGATTTGACAGTTCTTCAAAGTGTAAATTAAAACCAGTCCTTCAAACCTCAGGTATCAAGTTTAGTTGTGGCAATATCTGCAGCCAAGGATTTATATATTTCCCATGAAATTCCAGGAATTTAGTTTGACAAGTGGGGAAATGTGGTTATGTACGGTCTTCCAAGATTGAAGTGGCTTCTCTTTTCTTTAAATATTAGCATGCAGCTAAGGCATGCTTAGCTTAACTTGCACCCAAAACTGGCAAACGGCTAAACTCATTAATCATTATAATAAATAAGACAAGAACAGGCGACATGCCTTTAGACGTTTGTCTCGGCAGATCTTTCTCTTATCTTTCACCTACCTGTCCTGACAGCCGTGATGGTGACTTGCTGGGCAGAGCTCCATATTTAAAGAACAGACATAAGAATGACACCAATCTTCTCATGTGACTCTTGGAAAGAACGCAAATAGACACTTTTCCCAACTTGCCAAACTATTTTTAAGTCTCCGCAGGCTTCAAAATAAATCCTCAGATTTTTAAACAGCACATGCAACTTACAGGGCGCCTGCCTCTGACTATACAGAGTAATACTAAAAACATGATTGTCTTCAAACCAACAGTTCTGACTCATACACTACAATCCAGCCTGATTTAAACAGGCTGAAACCTCAAAACTGAAGGCTTTAACTATATTTTCTATTACTGCAGTGTGTCTCCAACAGCTTCCTCGGAGCTTCTAAACTGATGGTCACGCTTCATTAAGCCTTTAAGAACTCACAAATACGGCCATTTTTAACTGGTTAATGGTAGGGATTACAAGACAAATTGGCTTTTCTCCTTAAGACTCCTGTGATAAGTTAAGTTCTGGCTCCGGTAGAGCTGAAACAGACATTTTTCCAAGGTTAATGGATCCTCCTAAGTCTAGAAAAGAATCCTGGCGTGGCTTTACGAAACATCGCAACCTAAATGGCAGCAAACACCAACATTTCCACACGCTTAACCTTTCCCAGATGTGTGAATTAGCAGAGGGAAAAGGGTGTGGATGAAGGAGGTGCGGCAAACACATGGGGGGTGATGAAAAAAAGAGACTGAGAATAAAGTCGGGTGAGTAAGGAGGGGAAAGAGCCTGTCCCTGTCTCTGAGGTTGAGCAGGGGGTGTGGAGGTGAAAGAAGTGGTGGTCTCTGCTGTCTGGGTGGTGCGACCCTAGGGAATGACAGAATTATTAGGAGGAGCATCTGAGAGGAGATAAATACAACGTGGGTAGTATCGCCACCAGGCAGGCAGGCAGACATAGTTGAAAACTACAATAAACTTTGTTATGTATGGGTTAAGAAAACTTTTCATAGAGTGCTGCACTGGAGCATTCATGACTTTTGCTGCTCAGACTTAAAGTAAATAATTTATCTTTTCCAGAAGACATATACAAGAACTCCCATCTTGGGACGTCCTCGTAGGTTTCTTCATTTCATTTATTTCTGTCAACGTAACAAAACCTGTTAATTAGAGACCGTTCTCATCGCAAATAACTAAATTATATCATTCTGGTCTTGTGTGTTGAGGTTCTTGGGATGTCACCGTGTGGGTTACGCTCCATCTTGTTGGGGATGCATTGGGATGTGTTGATTAACAGATGGAGCACAGAAAACCACCGGGTACCCTCAGAAGCTCCAGTGGGTTTGGGTCATCTATCCACGGTGTCATTTGTTCAAGGACATTTGAGATGACAAGGAAAAAAGAAAAAAAAAGGCCGCGGCGAGCCAAAATAAACAGGAGAGCGGTGACTTTGATGAATCTTCCTTTTATATGTTGCTGTCAGGAGTTTTCAGCTTAAGTGTCCTCAGGATCCCTAAGCAACACAAACAAACAGCTGAAACGTGTCACAGCGCTGCTTCTAACACAGTTGAAACATAACACGAAAGAGCATTTTTCTCATTCTGCCGGGGGACGTGACTTATGTGGCATCCTTTTCACAATGCAGCGCATTTTTTTCCCACCCAGTTTTAGCTTTCCTGCCATTCCTCTGTCTAAAATGTCACAGAAAGAAGGCCAAAAATACAATTACAGAAAAATGTCTAATTAACTTCAGTCAGGGAAACCGAATCATTATCTGGCTGCCTTCACAATTTTACTGGCTTAAATGCCTGGACGTGAAATCTGAAATCTCTTTGTAGCTTCAGACTGAAGACGCCTTGATGTGGTTTTGACATTCAGTGACTCTTCCATAATGAGAGCAAATGACCGCGCTAATGCTTCCTGGCCTGCGGATCAGGGCATCACTCATACAAATTGTAATGCTTCCTGTCCTGCTTCCAAACACACAGACACCAGAGTTGTTTGTCAAAAGGAAATCGAGATAAATAGATAAATGGAGGGAAATTGTCTTATTTAATTCACAGTATGAGTAAGTTTAACACAAATGCAGCACATTTGTGTGTCGAAATAATGATAAAGATTAAGGTCTTAGGGCTCCAGAGTCTTCTTGCTTGCCTCCTCTCTTTTACAAATCACCTTCCCAGAAGGTTTCACTGCAGCTGGTTTGATGTCCGGCAAATCCAAATCATGGGGTCGTTGTTTTGATTGAAGACATTTCAGTGTTTATCTAAAGGCTTGTCTGGTTCCATCCATCCAAACCTCTACCCCATGCTTTTAACTTTTTTTTCCTGCTCCCTGACAGAGATATAATGACAAGGGTTACAAGAGACATTATCGTCTCTGTGTCAAAGAGTTTATCTTCTGGAGACTGTGAATAATTATGTTTAACATCGCGCCGGTTATCTATATGTCAACCGCATGGAGACCTTAAGATCGTTACACCCAATAACACCCAATCATTAAAACGGACATTTCAAACAAAACCAAAACAGAACAAAGTGTCAACAGAAAACATTATCTGTGTCTGTATCATGTGAATTCACTGCTTTTCACATAGAAGTGATCTGCTGTCAGGATTTCAAGCAAATCTTATACACGGTACTGTGCAAAAGTCATGAGTCACCACCCACTTCTTTATATCTAAAAAATTTAGAAACCGGTGCTTTGATTTATTGAAGCATACAAAAATAAAAAGAGATACAATAGAAAAAAACAGATTTTGTACAATTCTAATGATCACCTTTATTTTCAACCCAGCCTGAACTCTCCTATGCGGCTTTCTTGTAATTTAGTGCTTCATTGATGGTGAGCCCTCTAGTAAGGCCAATCCATGACCGTGTCTCATTGTGTGTTCTTCTATCCAGATATCATTTGAATGCATTTGCAGTGTGTTTGGTATCATTATCATGATGAAAAATGAAGCCTTAGGCAATCAGATGCTTTTCAGATAGTATAGCATGTCATATTTCCAAAATTTCAACAAGATTCCCAATACGGCATCCTGATATGCAGTCCCAAACCATGACAGAGCCTCCACCGTGTTTTACAGATGGCGGTAGAAGAGTGAATGAGTGAATGCTGACCCCAACCCAGTAGCCAGAGCCTGAACTTCAACAGGTAAAGCGATGAGATGTCAGACATGCAGCATTGTAGACTAGCCTCTATTCCCACCTGTACATGTTTCTACTGTGCAGTCATAGTGGCATTCACTTTAAAGTTGGGCTGGCTTTCAACATTGCTTCATGTTCTCATTCTGCATTCATATGTAAAAACTAAAAGAAAGATTGTATGTGTGTTCGCTTTAGGATAGGGATTTGTGCCAATGCATGCAGCTTAAGGTTTATATTTTTAATTGGTAATAATGAGACATTGTTGTTTGTTGTTTTAGAAATCTTCTGATACAAAATAATGTGAACATAGTGTAATGAGTTACCTTGTTCAGCAATTCATTAGGTAACTTATTGCATTAGTTATCAGGAAGGTAATGAATAATGTGTAGTACATTATTGATTTGAGTAACCACTCCACGATTACTCCATGAGCCCTGTTGCCATTGATTTTCAGCCCATTTCTTGTGCAATTTGTTATACCTCAGCCTTTCCTCCCTGTTTTCCTTCTTTAAGAATGGCTTCTTGACAGCCACCCTTTAAATGAGACCATTTCTGATGAGGCTTCAGTGAACAGTAGACGAATCAACTGAAGGATCAGGTCCTACATCAGGTCTTTGTGCTCATTTTTTCCTTCATTTTTCTTAAGAACATGAATTTTTGATACTGTTCGTCTGCTGTAGGTAGCTCTTTAGGCCTGCCTCGTTTTTCTTTTGCCTGTCACACATCCATTTCCCTCCAGTTTTGTAAGGATACACTGCTCACCATGGTGGGATAGTTTTCATACTGCAAAACCCCCCAAAATCACCAAGTATATTTGTGTTATTTCTGGTCAAAAATATCTAATTACACTTAAAACAAGACATAATCAGCTAAAGAGTAACATTTCAGTTAGATATATGAACTTGTTTTAAGACAGTGAATCGTGAAACTAGAGAATTTTCACCTTTTCCATTGGCAGATTTCTTTTGCACTTTTTTCAAGCAAAAATATCTTGTATTAAGTGCAGAAATGTGCTAATGGAACAGGTGAAAATTCTCTAGTTTCAAAATTCACTGTTTTAAAAAAAGTTCATATATGTTACTGAAATGTTACTCTTTAGCTGAATGTATCTTATCTTACGTTTGATGAGGTATTTTTGACTAGAAATAAGACGAATATACTTGGTAAGATTTTATGTTTTGCAGTTCAGGTAATAACTCCTGATTCAACTAAAGAAATGAGATAAAATTATGTGCTTTAAATTTAAAGATACCAAAGAAACTGTTTTAAATTGTAAGTTGTCTATATTGTTGTAATATGTTTAGACACACTCATTTTGAGCTTGAATGATTCACAGGTCATTGTTAAGTTGCTTAACAAGAAAAAAAAAATTCCTCTGAAAACGGCTACGTACGAGTCTACTTCCAAAGAAGAACGCTGGAGTGGTCTTGCTCAAGACCACTTAATCAGATTTACAACAAACAACAAACACTGGCTCATGGGAAGCATTTTTTTTTTTTTTAAATGGGGGTGACTCAAGACTTTTGCACAGTATTGTGCTCATGGAGGAAAATTGATTATATGATCAGATTCATTAGGATCCAGCAGCAAATGCTCGAACCAAATTTCATGACGATTCATGATCGTCTTTGAAGTATTTCAGCGTGATCCAGGATTATAGACTCACAGACAGACTGAAGCATGTTCCTACTGTAGCTCAAAACATATACATTATATCAAAGATTTCCCCAAGCAACAAAACAGGCCTTTTGGTTTCCAAACTGCCAAAATCAGTGTTGACAATGCATGTTAAGACCCACATGCTACAAACTTAAAGCATGACTGCACATTTGTTATACAGTACATGTGTTCTGGGAAAAGACTGACTTGTGTAATTTAAAGGGGTCAAACAGGCACCGCTATGCAACGGGCATGAAGTTATAGCAACAGCCGTGAAAAATCTATTTTCTGTTCTATACCATGGATGCTAATGTCCGCGTGGTATGTTTCAGTAAGCATGTAATGTGAACTACGACAGCCACAGCGAGCGTGTGTCTATTAATCAGCATTATCGTTGGCTTTCAGAAAGGTAATATTATTCTTACTGTTTTTTCTTTAAACCGACCAACATGCCCCTCTGCAAAAGAGGTAATTTAATTTCCAGCAGGGCCCCAGTCCACAGAGACACGTTCTGCTCTGAGCGAGGATCCCCTGTCTGCATGAAAAGATCACAGACCTATGCAGGGTCCATGTTTAAAGGCTAATTGTGAAGGCTGAGCCCCTAGACGCAGGCCCTGTGAGGTCCCTCTAAACTTTTACTACGTCCCAAACTGATTCAACGATACTGATTTAATACAACATAAACATTCTTGCATGCACGTCTTAATAAGTCAGTAGGGATAAGGGATATTGTGAGTTTCATTATCCCTTAGTACACTACTGGGAATCTGCTGTGGCTTGTGAATGAGGTAAGAAAATCATACCTCTGTGTGGGCCAAAAGATAACTGAGGTTGTACTGCTGCTAACAGGCTGTTGTATGGAGGATTCAGTATAAACATGTTATAAGGATTTTTTGGCTATTGTAAAGCTGATAAAGTAAGCTGTTCAGTTTAAAGTGTGTCTGTGGAGAAAATCTATTTGAAAACACAAAAATATCTAACAAACAGTTACTCAAAGGATAGACTCCCAGGTTCTTGGGTTTGACTGACAGTAAAGGTGATTGCAGTCTGGCAGAAATCCCAGGGCACTGTTCAGACCCCAGTTACATATGCTTTATATAGTCAGGTTGGAGGATGTCTGAGAAAAACTCACTGACTGACAGTTTTCTGTTGAATCCTCTGCAGAACTATTTGGAAACACTGATGTAGCCTGTCAGATATCATATCGGGATAAATATGACCTAAAACAGAGCACCCATACCAGATGTTTTATTTCTGGGCTCATTTTCATTAGCACTTCTCACTGGAGGAGGACAGGTCTGGCCATTTCAAGTGTTTATTGAACTGAACTGAATTTATTGACCAGTGGTGAACTGAACTTGATTTATAGACCAATATGTCTGCTTCACAGGGCTAGTCAAAATAGGCAAAAGGGAAAACCCACAAACAGAGACACACATACAGATTTATGCTTGGGGATTTAAAAAAAGATAGTGAAAAGATACAGAAGAGTCTTCATTTATTTACTTGTGGATGCAGGGCTTGATGGTTCATTCCCAGCTCCTGTCTTATGGATGTCCAAGTGTCCTTGGGTAAAATACTGAACCCTCAGTTTGTCCCTGATGGCTGTCCAGTATCTGTGAGTAGATAAAGTAGATGCTTTAACCACATAGAATAAACTGCTGTGTATGTGTAAATAACCGTATGCAGCTTGCAGTGTAGCTAAAAACATATATATTACATATAAGTCTATAAACCTCTGCAACTATTTTCACCAAATAAAATTTTAATGATGCTATTATTAGTGGCATGGGAGGCCTATAGATCCTGGTAGCACATACATTGCTGCCTCAGGCTAAGCAGATATTACACTGTGGGAAAAAAATCTCCTTCGACTAGCAGGTAATACTCTCTGTGTCCTCAGAGACTGATGTCTGCTATCCGGATTTAAACAGCAGCATTCACAGCCCAGAGCACAAGAGTTAAACATGATTTTCTAGATGATGACAACGGTACGTCTTCCTTGTAAATTGCATTAGACATATAGTAGATCTGTTTCACATTATGCTCTGCCTCCCAAGGTTTAAACTCCAACTCATTTCAGCCCAATTATGAGAGCCACATTTCTCCTGCAGGGATGCAGCGTTTTGGGAGTTCCTTTGGACTGGGATATATATGAGGTCCATGTAGTAATCATATTGTCAAACTGCAGTGGACAAATCCAAGCACATGCAATAACAAATACGCTTGACTTATAAAAGCTCTGTAGTTGTTCCAGCAAGAACAGATTGACATTTTGGGAGACTACACTTTGGCTGTGTTGCTGGGAAATGAGTAGCTCAAAGCCTCTTTAATGTCTGTAATAAGTAGCTGGAGACAGCTGGTTAGTCTGACTTAGCATAAAGATCAGATCCTGTCCTTTGGTCATTTCTATCAAAACCTCTGAGTTTCACTAGAAACAACCTGTAAAAGTGACAGTTTGAAGGGTAAACTCATTTTATGCAGGGTCTGCAAACTCAATTCTTAACTAAGAGTAGAAACATCCCAGAGAACCAATATACTTATATATAGTAAACTTTAGATGGGTGGGTGTAGATCACTTTTTTCAAGACATTCTGCTAAAGTACTTGCAATTAAAAGAAGCATGATATTTACTTACTGTACTTTTTAAAATTGACATCTTTTTATTTTGTCATAGTTTAGATTTGGCAGTTTACCTTCACATTGGTAATCGTTTGCTTTAGTTTACTACATGTAAACTTACCTAAGGTTCAAAAAGGATTTTACATTAAAAAAAAAAAAAACTAGTCTTGCAGTGCGTTGTTAACTGGGGAGGTATCTAGGATGGAGGCCTTGACAGTCTGATCCCTATCTGCTTATGGCTTTAGGGACATGAAATTTCACCTCACTGATGAAGAAATCACCCAAGTTAGTAAAGAGGCTTGAGAAATGCTGGCTAGATATAGTCAGTCTGGCCTCAGTGCACATCACGGGTTCTTGAACCAGTCTCTTGGATAGGGGCTGAAGTTTATTCCACTCTGGAGTTGTTGACAGAGCCAAAGGATGAGGTCTGTGGCATGATGTCACCGTGGTAGTCAAAACTCTTTGTTGGTTGGGTCCTGGGGGTGGATTCTTCCCTGAGTTCCTTTGACAAGCTGGGGTCATGCTCTCTCTTTTCAAGAAAAGGGGACCAGAGGGTGTGTTCCATCTTCAAAACTAGATTTCTCTCCCCAGCCTGATGGGAAAGGTCTATGCCAGGGTGTTGGAGAAAAGAGTCTGCCCATTACTTGTGGTTATTGAGGAAGAACAATGCCATCTTCATCTTGGTCGTGGAATCATGGACCAGCTCTTTTACCCTCCTGAGGATACTCAAGGGGGCGTGGGAGTTTGACTTGTATGTGTTTTGTGGACTTCCCTCACATGTTCTGTGGGGGTGTCCTGTGGGGGTGTCCTGCAAGATTGTTTCAGGGGGGTGGGGTATCAGGTGTACAACTGCAGCAACAGCTTGGCAGCAATAAGTCAGATTTGTTCCTTTGGGAATTAGACTTTTATGAAAAGAATTTTTAGGTGGAGAAAAAGGAGCTGAGGTTGTCACCTTTGGTCTGCATTTTGAGGATGATGTGGTTCTGTTCATGTCATCAAGTAGTGACCTCCAGCTCACACTAGAGGTTCTGCCCTAAGTGGAGGAGTTCAAATATTTTAGGACTAGGTGAGGGGAGATGGAGGGATGGATTGTGGCAGCATCTGCAGTGATTTATGGTGATTGGAAAGCTGAGCAGTAAGCCAAAGCTCTCCATTTACTGGTCGACCTGGTCCTACCCTCACCCATGACAAGTGTAGGGTAGTGACTGAAAGAAAGTTATGGTGGATACAGGTGGTGAAAATGAGTTTTCTCGAAAGGGTGTTCTCCATTAAAGAGTATGAAGAATGTGGACATTTAGGAGTCACTCACAGTAGAGCTACTACTCCTCCACACTGAAAGGAGAAAATTGCCTGACAATGATGGCTCCTAGAAGCTTACTTGGAGAAGGGTTTTGGGCATTCAAACTGGGAGACGATCTCAGACTTAGGACACACTGGAGAATCTCTCTGCTGCTCTGGGAACCCTTTGGTGCCCCCAAAGAGGAGGTGGCTTCGGAGAGGGAAGTCTGGGTATTTGTGCTTCGACTGCTGCAACCACAAACCTCGATATGGATACGCTGCAGAAAATGGATAATTTTTCTAATTATTGTACAAAAGATTATAAAAACAAAACACCAGCCCCATGGATGAATTTGAATTAAATTAGTGACATGTGTTTTATGTGGCTTTCATTTGAAGTTTGGCATCTGTGTGGGGTAGTTCTTCTTGATCTTTCAAAGAGATATTCCCCTGATCAAATATCTTTCAGATTTCCTGAGGATCAGCAGTAGATGAACTCCGGTAGTGACCAAATTACAGAGAACACTTAAGCCAACAGATAGATTTCCTTAACATGTAACAGGCAAAGTGGTTGATGCAAAACTAATTGCTCAGTCATCAATGTAAATGTACTGCAGATATATTATCCAGTGATGATACTTGTTATTTAGGGACTGTTCTAAACTTTAAAGTCTAAACTATGATTTGAGGAGGTTCATTTAAATGGAAATAACTCCATTAGGAACATAAAGTCAAAGTTATTGTTTTGTAATTTTTTAGTGTGGAGATTCAGATCAAGTAAACCATGTTTCATCCTCACTTCATTTCTGGTATCACCCTTGTTTTCCTAAGCTGATTATGTTATTATCCATGGATACTCAGAACATATTATTACTGGACAGTGAAAAAGACCCCTCTGATTACCCTCACTTTAAAAGCCCAGCAGCTGTAGGGTCAAAGACATAAAAGAGCACATGAAACACAAATGTTTGGTACATGTGGGTCCTGGTTCTTTGATGCTTGTGTGTTATTTTCCTTCTTATATACGAGTATATGGGGAGAACCTGACAACAGGGCTTTCATCAGATATAAAAAGACTTAAATCAGCCAAGACTACTTTCTGTTTGTTCTTCTTGCACTTTACTGTTTCTCTTTAATCCTTTTCTTTCTGTCCTCCATGTAGGTCCCTTGTGTGCTCCCGGTGCTTGGGACCATTGTGCTTACCACAACAAAGAGACAACATCCCGCATTTGAAAATGGGCTCTTGCCAGTTGGACGGGTTTTTTAAACAAGCATTTCAGCGGGGAAAAGAAAGTCTGCTGTTGTGAATGTCAGCAGCATTAATTGAGAACAA
Source organism: Hemichromis elongatus (assembly GCA_015108515.1). Lineage (NCBI taxonomy): Eukaryota > Metazoa > Chordata > Actinopteri > Cichliformes > Cichlidae > Hemichromis > Hemichromis elongatus. The sequence continues at coordinate 19,719 of VUQR01035665.1, forward strand.
AATGTGTGATCCAGTCAAATCTAATTAGATTTACACAACTCACACTTTCTTTTAAGCTCTGTGCTTATTTACTGATCTTGAAAGATGTACAAGATTAGGAAGATTTCTTTCATCATCACTGTGATTTTTGTAAGCTGTGGGGGATTTATTAATCATAACATTGACTTGTTCCTGTTCCAGGATCTTCCCTTGGACAGTAATGTGTTGTCTGCCTTTCCGTTGTGGGAATGATTGTGTTATTTCTAAGTCAGGCGGATGTTTAAACCTATTTGAGGGCCCAAATAAATCCAAAAATGACAAAAAAGAAGTATAAAGAAACAGAAAATGTTCTATCAGCATCTAGAATTATAAGAGATTATGAAATACATAAAACAGCTCTACACTCGAGAGGTCACTGACACATTTGCTGTTAGTCAAATGGATTATAAAGTTGGCTTTATAATCCACATGCAACACCTCAGACGAACTGAGGTGTTGCATGTGGAGGTGTTAAGGATGAAGAGCTGGTGTCTGCAAAAGAACTCAATCCAATACTATCCATAAATATCATGCATGTGGTTAAATGTGCATTTTTTTTCATGTATTCGAACCATCTGGAGGACGCCTCGGAAACTTGCTATCCGAACTCATCTGGAGTACCTCATGATGTGGTTGTTATGACTAAAAGAGTGGGCGATGGAAAATGAGTGAGCTAAAAGAGGATGACAGAAAGAAATGTTCAACACCTCAGTGCAGTCCAAAGGGCACTCGCTTTTTCTGAAATCCAGTTTATTAATTTGCAATATCATGTAAAACGAAGAGCAAACTTGCGACACGTACACACACTGCAATGCGAAAACTGGAGCCATTTATTGTTTTGTAACTGCGTTGTGTAACTGAGACCCAATGGCTCTTTGCTGCATCTCCTGTTGTTTTGTATGATTCAGGACTGAACAGATAAATAATTCAAGGGTTGTATCACAGGATCAAGACACTGTTGCTACAAAACATGTCATACTACAACAGAGCCTTCAGCACATATTATCATATTTCAATGAAAACTATTTGACCAAAAGCCAGACTTCTGAGAGCCAAGAACATCAGCGTAATAGCTCATCTCGCTAATGATCCATCAGAAATCACAGGCTATTATAATGTGTGAAGTAAGGGGCAGAAAGTGAGGTAACCTTGTCAGAGGCTAAGTGTATTGCTCAAACTAATCAGAATTAAGATTCAATGAGATGTCAAGACGGACTCAAGACGGGCATTGCAAGCATGCATGTCACCACAATCATTCAGGGGTATTATGACTGGATAATTGGTTGGTTGTCACAATGATGATGGTTGCAAGTGGTACCCAGGTTACGGCTTTCTTTCAACATGATAAAAGTTATAAAAGTCCTGAATCCAGTATTCTTACTGTAAATGACAAATGCAGAAAACCCCATTGTCACCAAATGTGGTTTTACATATTTTTTTCTACCATTGCAGTGGTTAGAATTGTTGTCCTGGTTAGCAACATCAATTCCTCTTTTGTGTTTCCAACTAATTTTTCGCAACAGATTTTGAATTTATCACCAAGAGAACAACAATTATCACCTCATTATAAGGAATAATAATCATAGCATCAACGTAAAGACTCACAAATTACAACAAAGTCTTAGAGAGAGATTGTTGAGAGAGATTGTTGTTGAAAGTATCGGAATGGATGTGGGGGAATGTACAAAAAGTGGAAAAACTAGAGGCACAAATATGTTTACATCCAAAAAAAATGACAACAGCAAAGAGTGAGGTTCCAGAAGTTATGATCACGTGTTAATAACATGTAATTCACCCCACACAGACAAGCACAATGTCGGCCACTTGTGTAGGCATGTCATCGGCTCTACATAGGTTCCCCACAGAAGTCTAAAACAGGCCTGACTGAAGACGTCCAGGATGTACCCTGCCTCTGGCAGCTCCAGAAAGATAATGGATGAATACGTCAGTTTTCACAAAGACCATAAATATATGAACACATCAGTAGGTCATGGTATTTGCCATATTCCTGATGTTGGTATGATGGTGAGCTTTTAGTATAATTTTGAGCTATCAAATTACCAGGAATTCAATGAAGTTCTTTCTTTATCATTTTTTGCTTGCAAGATGTTTTAGCACTGAGAATTTTGCGACTCTGCTAAATGAGCTACATTTAAAAGTATTCAGCTGTTGGTGGAGGTTATCCTGTGTATGGAAAAGTGCCTGTAAAATAGAAAATAAAATGCTGAGCATAGTTTGGATGAAGACTCGTGTGTTTAAATGTTACTAAAATCAGGGAAGATGGAGAACAGATGCCATGGCATCAGCTCATCAGGCCAGATGAGCTAAACAATTTAATGTAAGAATCTCATCCAGATTTCTCATCCAGCACTATTCATTAGTTCAGAGTCTATCTACAGATGAAGAAGACAGCTGTGATGATGATCTACTCATACTAAGTCCCTAAGTCAGGTCGCTTTGTGATTATGCTTTTAAATCAGCTAACTTTGTGAATTTGGGGTTAATAAAGGGTCTTTTGGCGTGCGGTTATCCCATTAATGACCACTTGTCGGCTCAGAGTGCACAAGTTACATGCACTTACACCAAAATAAGAGCCAGTCAGTGACGAGGTATCCAATTATAGATGATAACTGAACAAAAATGTATTAGAATGATACTTCCTGTGAAAAAAAAATGTGACCGTGTATCATGTAGGAAAGGAAAACACACACACACACACACAGTGTAATTCTCTCTTTAATCTTATCATTTGATATAAATGGAAATAATTAAACATGTGAGTGTCCTTCCGCTTGATGACAAAGAGCCACTCGGAAAAAAATAGTTCTTCCTCTCTGACTTTTCATAGTGCGTTGTTTGCCAGTGATGGAATTTTACTGGAGAGTTCACCTTGTGTTTGACAGCCCAGCCCTCATACATACGAGTGAATGGCAGATGGAAGGACTTCAGATTTGCCTTCTTTTCAGTGTCCAGTCTTTTGTTGCATCATGTCTCTTTGTTTGACTGAATGTGTCCTCATTAAGCCCAGTGCATAAAGACTGTAGGAACCCTTGACTCTTTGCAGTTCACTGTATGCCTTCTTGTCACTGTGGCAAGGCAGACTGAACACACGCACACACACACACACACACATGGAGCCTGAATTGTTTTTGCATTCTCACAGGATAACATGGATTTTAGAGACGGTGTCAAAATCGCAACAAAGACAGGTGGCAGTAAAGACAGGCAAAAAAAAAGAAGTCTCAAGTTGTTTTTTTTAAGAATGACGCCCGACTGGGAAAGGAAGAGAAAACAAGACAGCAGCCCTGGTCCTCATCGAGGAACCCACGTAACATGTCTCTGTGGTAGAAATGGGCTGAAAACACATTATCTCAGAAAGTTTATATACTTAATATCAACAAGCCAATGCCGTCTTACTTTTAAGAAATACTTTGTATAAAAAATTGTAGGTTGGCCTGTAGGTTTAAAAACTGTGTCAATACCACCAGAACAACCACCACATGTCCCATTTTATTTATTTTTCCTCTTACATAATCCTCAAGGTTTTTCTTTCAGCTTCTCCTGAACATGCTGAACATCAGGTGAGGATGTAGTCTCAGCTGTGCAAAGCTTTACCTGACAATCACCACTGCCCCCTTCTGGGGAATGGTGATTGTCAGGTGACTCCTATCCACAATGTCTGCTTTTTTTGTCTCATTTGTTCCATATTATTCAACACATTCACCTACAGAAACTGAGACTGACTAATGAGGGATTTAAAGGAAGGCTGTACTGACCTTGTGTCACAGTAAGTTTATTTACAAGCCAGGTGTAGCTCGCATAAAGGAGGGCTACAGCCAGCACAGCTCCAATAAAATGTATGCTTTTAAATGCTGCAAATCCCATTGTGTTCTGCGGGTGAGAAGGAATGCAAGCAGCGCTGGTAAGCCAATTCATGCTTTGTTGAAATAAGATGTGATGTCAGGTTATGTGTTTGCTGATAAGCGCGGAGACGTTACATCAAAATGTCTGCTTTCACAATAGAGCTTGACCCGAATTTCCCACCTTTTACGAAGAGTGAAAGAAGGACACGTGTTGAAGGCACTCTGAAGTAAGAACGTCTGTGATGAAATATGCAGTGGTGACACAAGCGCAAGACTTTGCGAAGTCTAATATAGGGCTGACGAGAACTTATTCTCTGGAGACCAACCTCGTCTGAAGCAGTCAGGGTCAACATCACCCAAGAAGTTTGTTTAAGCAATGGCAACCATGGCAACACACCTTAGAAATAGCAATGGTTTACGAAGGACAGAGAAGCTATGAAGCCAAATCTGTCACAGGCGTGCAGATGCAGGTTTTCAAAGCCCAAACTCATTGTTTTGGTTTTAAAGTTTTTGCAGCTACCTTTATTTTTGAAGCTGCAAAAATCCCTTTGGTGGTGCCAAGAACTAGCTGGTGAACATAATTTAACCTTAAAGCATTTACAAAGCCACAATAGTGCACCAGAGCTGTTATTGTTTCCCCCTCTTGATTCTGTTGGTCTATATGTGTATATCATCATGATGAAATGTGGTCACGGATATACCGACTGTGCCAGGAACTACCACAAAGGCTGTTTTGATGACTTTGTCAGGTGTTTATCGGTCTGTGGACGGAGTTGTTAAAGCCATGCAATCATTGACGGTACAATCAAGCGCTTTACAGACAGACGAGTGTTTGATATCCAAATTATGGCCGACTTCTAGGATTGGCAACGTGGTTGGTATGTTACCATCACAAGAATGTCTCTGGCTCTTCTAAGGCAGTGTTTCTTAGATTATGAGGCAAGACACTCTGCAAGGGGTACAGAGACACTGTCGCAAGGAGATGAATGACTGGGGAAATATAGAGAGAAACCACACACACACACACACACAGACAAAAAAAAATTTGCACTCAAAAATATAAACCAATAATAAAAAGTAAAATGCAACAAAAATGAATAAAATCTATAAAGTTTATTTGTTGAAATATGTAATCATGAAGCAAAATATTGTTGGTATAAAGTAAATTAGACAATTTCACCAGATTACATTGAATACAATATTTTACGCTGTACAACATAGTACGTAGAAAATTTACATTTTATAATAAAACTAGAAGATGTAAACGTTCAAATGAAGTCCTATTACATTAATCTTGGCATATCAATTATTCTATAAAAGGTTTTCCATTTGGGTGTTCTAAGTTGGTAAGAATTCAAGGAAAAGGGGTGAACCTTAACAAGACTCTACACCCAGACACTTAGATGTGTCATTATAGTCAGGGTCAGCTTCAGCCAAGAAGTTTCTTTAAGCAACAGCGCCATGGCAACTCATCTTAGAAATGACAAGGGTTTCTAAGGCAAAGAAAAACTACATAGCCAAAGCTATCACAGGTTCGGGATTTGTATCTTAAGAGGTTTACAGTCATTGGTCTAACGAGCTGGTAGAGGTTAAAATAGTGTAAAAAGGACATTGAGTTTGATTTATGTTCACAGTTTGGCACAAGCATGGCTTTAAATGCAAATGCTCTTCCCTTCACGTCTGTTTGATATGCAAATATGTCACTAAATGTTTGCTTTGAATGCCATACCAACTTTATAAGAGAAAAAAAGTATATGATGAACGCAAAGCTAAATACTCCAGCAAACTAAGGAGGAAATTTGGAAGTGTGTGTAATGGCACTCCTTCCCTCATTTGTTTCGTGACAACATGTGGACAACCTTCTCAGCAAAAACCACTGAAGTCGATTGGAAACAATGCGAGAATGCCGCTGTAGGCGTCTTAGCAACAGACACCAGTAGGAGGAAGTTAAAGGCAGCGACAGCCATGGTGGGAATCCAATTTGGGCAGTGCTGCACAAATCAGCACAGCATGAGATGACCCTGTATCACATTAAAACATGAACACTGGTTTCCTTTTTTTCTTGTTGTTCTTGTTCCTACAGGTGTAAAATCCTTCTTTTATTTAAAACAAATGCTGTAACAGGGATTCCAGGGCTGGGCTCTGTGTAATGCTGGGCATCGATCCTTATGGAAAACACGTTTGTTGTTTCTTTATTCTACTAATCTTTCTCCCCATTCTCTTAACTGACTTCCTTATTAATAGCCACTATGGGTGAACCCTTTAAAAAGTCAAACACATCTCATCCAGAGGAAACTTGGCTTCAGGACGTGCAGGACCAGTTCTAAACTAAAAAAAAAAACCTGCATCCCAGCAGGAAGATGAACGCAAAGGAGAAGAGTGCTGAAACTGTTTTTAAACAGTTCAAGAGGATACATAAGGAGCCAAGGAGCTGGGGTAACACCGGCAATGCAAAATGCATCAAAAGCCAAGAATGCTGTAGGTTTTTCATAGAGTGTGTATGCTGGAATGAGAAAGACAGATGAACACTCAAGCGTGCGATCGTGCTTGAGCGTGCATGTGTATTTATGGATAGTTTGACTATGTGTGTGTGAGAGAGAGAGGGGGATAGAAGCCAGCTCTTGCATTTGGCCAAGTGTCAGAAAAACAGGGAAAAAGAGCCTCTTCAAAGAGCGTGGAATTTGTTGAAGAAACTAGTGCTGTTTAGCACGTACACCCGAATAAGCACGGGGGGTGGGGGAGTAGTGAATGAGAGGTCTTCGATTTGAAGAGGTAACGCGATTGAGAGGGGTTGGCTGATGCTTGGATGGGCAGAAATTCGTGTAACTTGCACAAAACCTTTACCCAGAATCAGAAAGAAACCCGTCCAGTCTTTGATCTCCACTCCCTAGTTGATAAAGCCTATATTTCTGTTTCCAGTTGTCTGCTCTAGTTTCTTTCATTTCTCCTTACCTTATTTTACAGCAGAGACCTTACCAAACTCATTTCCTCGAAACGGTCTAATTGTGTTCAGTTGACTTCCTTGGATGCAACAGGCCTTACAAGTTAATCATCCAGGAAAGCCTCTTAGTGACAGCTATGCCTTAATTGCATACCAGTCTGAGCCCATCAATTTGGACGCAGCAAATCCAAAATCCACAAATTCCATCTGCATGGGAATGAGGTATTCTGTCAAAATCCTTTGGTTCTCACCGAGAGAAATATACACAGAGCAGTATGAAACACGAGAAAGCCTTACTGGTCAGATTTGTATTAAAGGTGCCACCTCAAATTCTACTGTTCAGATCCCACGGTATCGCTAATATAACCCTCTTTGAGGTCTCCTCTTGTTTAGACTCTTCGGCAGAAGCAATCACCAGGGGCCTTCCAGCATTAAAAGCAAAACAAACAGTCCAGAGTGACAGTAAAAGGGGAATGCATTGGACTGGGTTGGATTTATTTTTGCGAGAAGTGACCGTACCCACTCTTCTTCACTCCGGTTTCATCTCGTCTGCTTATTCCATGCTGCGTTTTAGCAGTTTATCCAGGAAAGCCGGGCTGAAAACACTAACCTTTTCCACACAGCAATAACTTCCCACCATGACATCGAACCAACATTGCTTCAGGGTCCCTAAGCACTTGCTGTGAAAATGTCAGACAAGCTCTTTTCATGTGAGGGAAATCCTATCTGATTTACTCTCCCCCTTCTTCCTCAGCTAAGGCGCCTATTTGTACAGGGCCATGTTTCATTTGAATATCAAAGCCGGTGAGGAGCTGGTCAGACACTTTAAATGACATTTTTTGGACTTCTCTTGAGGAATGTGATTGCTTAAGTGCCCTCGACGGAGGGACCTGATCGCTGACACAATGCATCCTTTGTGCCGTCAGTGTGACCGTAATCTCTATTTATCTACACTCTGAGCTCTGTGGACGAGATGAGCACAGAAGTCTATTTGCATCCCAGAGTGCAGCTTTATTGTGCTGCATTATTCTAAAGTCTATGTAACCATGCTAAATTCATTAGCTTCTCATAAAACATTTACAGGGCTTACGTCTTTTATGTCTTGTTGTGTGTTTTGTGTGCGTGCGTGTGTGTGTGTGAGTGACTGCACCTGCTTTGAATATGTGGAAAAAAGAAGACATTTTTGGAAGTCAACCTCATAGCATTCAAAAACCCAATACTAACAGAGTGAAAAGCCTGCATCGCGACTTTAAAGTGCAATGGTCACAAGTCACACTGTTCTACAAAAAAAAAAGTTAGTTTTTACACTGATTTCCAATATGACATCAGATTGAAGCTTGCGTGTAAGCTTGTTTGTAATGTGTTTGTTCTGAAAACAAACTAGTAGACTGAATTCAGTTGATTTTATTTGTATTCATATATATAGTGATACATCACAACAACAGTCACAAAGACAGATATAAAGACCATAAATTACTAAGACAGAAAACCGCAATAATTAGATGTTGCTCTATGAACAAGCGTTTGTTGACAGTGAGAATAAAAAACACCCTGTTAACAGGAAGAAACCTATATCAGCGCCAGGGTCAGGGAGGGGCAACCATCTGCCATGAGCAGTTAGGAGTGAGGGGAGGGAGACAAGACAAAAGACAAGTTGTGATAACTAATGATTTAATTCAAAGTTGTGTATAACAAACATAGAGTGAAAAATGGTGAGTGAAGAAGAAACACTTATTGCATCAATAGATGCCTAATGCAGCCTAACCAAGGGAGAGTTCCACGTCACCTGATCCAGCCTCAACTACCGTATATGCTTTATCAAAGAGTAAAGTTTTAAGACTAATCTTAAAAGTAAAGAGGATGTCTGTCTTCTGAATCCAAACTGGGAGCTGGTTCCTACAGAAGAGAGCCCTACAAGTTGAACGCATTCTAATTTTAAATATCCTAAGAACCACAAGCACTTGTGTTTCTGCTTGTCCTGCACGTCCAACTCTCTCTGCAAGAACCAACAGAAGTCACCCATCACACTCAGAGTGCGTTCCCTGATATCAGTTTGGCTTTTATATGTCGATGAAACCTTTTCCCCATGCTCATGGCTGACAGCGCCCAGACTTAGTGGAATAAAGTCAAGTTTCTTCAGATTTTTTCTGCTGTCAGTTATCGCGCTCACCTAATGAATCACTCTCTAAGAGTGCAGTAAGCAAAAGTCTTCCAATCTTTTCAACATTTTAGTAAAATAATGGGGTGAATGTTAAGTGGTTGAGATTACAGCTTGTCATATTGTGTGCCACATTAAAAGCTTTTTCAATGACATTTGAAAGTTATGACAAAAAGTTTTTCATCTAATGTCGTAAATATAAACTTAGCAGTCTTTTGTCTGCAGTATCTGGTATTTCTCAAAAACTTGATGTAACCTTGAGTTTCCATTGAGTTTTCCTGTTCGCAATGCTGTAAGTATTTAGCTCCAAAGATGATTTTTTTTTAACCTTTACAAATATGCAACAGTTACATCCTGTTTAATTCACATCCTGTTTAATTTTAAAATGACCCAAATGTAGGACATACTATCATACAGGCATGATGCATTAATAAATAAGGATTTTTAATGTCTTGAATAGCAACAGTGGAATGAGGCTAGAGAAGACAACAAGAACAAAACAAAACACAAATAAAGAAAGGAAGTAAGAAAACTGATACATAAGAAGAGTGATCTTTCAAAATAAATAATAGAAAAACTCAAAACCAACATGGTGCCCCTAAGGGAAGACTCTAAGATGTCCCAAATAAAGAGCCAAAGTCTTGGGGTATCATATAAAGCATGGCCAAAAGGTTGTGCATAATGGCAGTGAAGCAGTGAGAGTGTAGACTTCAGGACCAAGGCAAGAGGAGGTTGGTGAGGACACAACCCCACTAGAGGCTGGATAGGAATCAAAAACCCAAAGACCCTGCGAGGGCAAAGCAAGCAGTTGGAAGGGAAGTTGTCAGAGGGGAGACAACTGGAGGTCAGGGCAGAATGCTAAATAACCAGAAGGCTGGAAACCAGCCACCCTATAGTGCCTCGCAGACAGAGCAGACCTGCTCTTCAGGCTCTGTCCTTGGCAGGAGGTTGATGACAACAGGCAGACTCAAGAGTGTAGAGATTGGAAAAGTAATTCAGATACAGGATGCAGAGTCAATGGGGGTGGACACCTCTGGGGATTATTTGGCAGATCAGCCAAGTCATTGGCACAGGAACCGTAGGCCAGCTCAGAATGTGAGACATTAGTCGTCTCTGACCAAGGTACCGTACATCAAGGATGACTAACTCAAGGGGTAATGAGACATTGGCTGACTGTTTTGGCTGAATTAGACAGTCAGGTCAGAATGAGGACTCATTTGCGATGACAAGAGGCAATGACAAACTTGCAGATTTAGCCTCGGCTGACTCAAAAATAGTTTGGTGCTGGTTAACCCAAGAATAAGAGTTGCTGAACAAAACAGGAAGCGGCATTGCCCAACTATGGAAGAGCCTGGTTTGGCATTTACTGACCACGGCAGGAGCCTGTTAATGCATTTCACATGAAGTCAGAAATCAAAATTTCCAAGTTCCCAGTCAGAATGACTCGAATGCCCCCTCGGCTCAGATTTCGAAGGTGGAGCAGCCTCACCAGCCCCGAGTTCACAATGCAAGATGGCAGAAGTGACCATAAAAAGTACTGCACTGAAAAAAGAGACCTGTTAGAACATTTTAATAATATAATGTCAACTCGTAACACCTAAATTGTTTAGTTTAGAACTGATAACTTAAGTTCACAAATCACATCAATCAGACTGAAGTTACACACAATGTTAAACACACAAGTTAAATCCAACTCACACACTTAAACTCACACTTTCACTTAAACTACCAGTCAAAAGTTTGGACACACATTCTCATTTAATGTTTTTTCTTTATTTTCATGGCAATTTACATTGTAGATTCTCAGTGAAGGCATCAAAACTATGAATGAACACATACAGAATTATGTAGTGAACAAAAAAGTGTGAAATAACTTAAAACACGTTTTATATTTTAGATTCTTCATAATAGCCACATTTTGCTTTAATCACTGTTTTACACACTCTTTATATTCTCTCAATGAGCTTCATGAGGTCGTCACCTGAAATGGTTTTGCAACAGTCATGAAGGATTTCCCAGAGATGCTGAGCACTTGTTGGCTCTTTTGCCCTCACTCTGCGGTCCAACTCATCCCAAACCATTTCAGTTGGGTTTAGGTCAGGTGACTGTGGAGGCTAGGCCATGTGATGGCCTCTATCGCTCTCCTTCTTGGTCAAATAGCCCTTACACAGCCTGGAGGTTTGTTTGGGGTCATTGTCCTGTTGAAAAATAAATGATGGTCCAACTAAGCGCAATCAAGATGGGATGGTGTGTTGCTGCAGGATGCAGTGGTAGCCATGCTGCAACTTCAATTTTGAATAATGAAATAACAGTGTCACCACCAAAGCAGCCCCATACCATCACACCTCCGCCATGCTTCACTGTCAGAACCATGTATTTAGAGACCATCCATTTACCTTTTTGTGGTTCAGGGGGTTGGAATGCTCATCTTGTAACTGGAAGGTTGCCGGTTTGATCCCCCAGCTCTCTGTCCTGGTCATTGTGTCCTTGGGCAAGACACTTTACCCTACTGCCTACTGGTGTTGGCCAGAGGCTCACTTCTGTCAGTCTGCCCCAGGGCAGCTGTGGCTACAACTGTAGCTTGCCTCCACCAGTGTGTGAATGTGAGAGTGAATGAATTGTGGAATTGTAAAGCGCTTTGGGTGCCTTGATAAGCGCTATATAAATGCAATCCATTATTTTCTGTGTCACACAAGAACAAGGCGGGTTGAACCAAAGATCTCAAATTTGCACTCATCAGACCAAAGAAGAGATTTCCACTAGTCCATTCCTTGTGTTTCTTGAACCAAACAAATCTCTTGTGTTTGGTTTCTTAGCAGCTATTTGACCATGAAGACCTGATTTGTACAATCTCTTCTGAACAGTTGATGTAGAGATGGGTCTGTAAATGTAACTGTGGCATTTATCTGGGCTCTAATCTGAGGTGATGTTAATTTGTAATTTCTGAGCCTGGTGACTTAGATGAATCTTAGTCTTCCTTTCCTGGGGCAGTCCTGATATAAACCAGATTTGTTGTAGCGCTTGATGGTTTTTGCGACTGCATTTGGGGACACATTTAAATTTTAAGCAATTTTCTGGACCGACTGACCGTTATTTGTTGAAGAAATGATGGACTGTGGTTTCTCTTTACTTAGCTGATTGGTTCTTGCCATAATATAAATTCTAACAGTTGTCAAATAGCTGATGGTACCAACCTTACTAAGAAGGCAAGAAATTCTACAAATTCTACAAACCCTGACAAGACACACCTGTGAAGTGAAACCATTTTAGGTGACTACATGATAAAGGTCACTGAGAGAAGGCCAAGGGTTTACAGCGTTGTCAACAAAGTAAAGGGTGGCTACTTTGAGAAATCAAAAATATAAGATATATTTAGACTTATTTATCAATTTTTTTCCTTACTACATAATTCCATATATCTTGCTTCATATATTTGATGTCTTCAGTACGTATCAACAATGTAGGAAGTAGTAAAAATAAAGAAAGTGTACCTTTCACCACACCTGTTGTTCTTTGCTTTTTAAAAATTTGGACAGTCGACATCAATTTTCAGAGTTATCAGGAATACGACATATGCTTTCATTGTTCAACAAAGGATCTGAAAGCACCTCATTACCCACTCTAGCTAATGTAATTTGTCATTTGCTGGGTTATTTTGACCTCTCTAAAACAAACATATAAATAAATAAAAACAAAATTTTAATAGACAAAATGTGCATTTCAGTCAAGCTGACTTTTTTATGCAACACTTACCCAGAGGAATTTTTTTTAAACTTATCAAATGATGTAGGAGCAGTTAAGGGTTTCATAAAGGTCTTTTTTGAAAACAGATAAAGTCTAGAGATAATGCATAGAAAACAGAAAAAAAAGAAAGAAAGATGGACAATGGCATAATGTTCAGATGCTAACGCTATCAAACATCAGATACTTTATCTTCCTCTTTATCTGTCCCCAAAGAGTCTACCTGTATCTTCTGCTTTCTGCTCAAAATGTTTGGCATGTTCTATACAATACTTGTGTTAGTGTCTCTCATACTTCTACATCTGATGAGTACGGCATGGATAGAGATGAACCTATCTCTGAAAGTCTAAAAAACAACATCAAAAGGATAAAAGCATTGAGAGGATCCAAAACACATGCTGTGGTTTAGACTAGGCGTTATTTTTCCTTCCTCTCGAACATTAAGTTTAAATCGTCCTTGAAGGCAATTGACTTGTATTGTTATACTTGGTCTATCTCAGGGTTAAAAAAATATCTCTGAATCACGCTGTCCCATTTTGCTGGTTTTCTCCTGTGTATTAAATAAGTTGCGTCTTTACTGATTTTTCTCTTGTGTTTAATTTTGCCTAATATTCTGCTGCTGTGTTGTTTGTGGGCTAATCTATTAGTTAGATTTTAATCTCAGATTGCATTTTGTAATCCTTTGAGGCTATAGAATTACTTTGGATGAAGGTTCATAAATCTATGAATTAGTCTCATTGTACTTGAAAATTAATTTACTTTTGGATATAAAAGTCACTTATTAAAAAAACAACAACTTTATCCAAAAGTGACAACATATGCAGCTTTTTTAAAAGACAGTTTTTAAAACAAACAAATGTCATACAAGAACATGGGAACAAATAATGTACAATGATGTTTCTGTAGTTGTGTAACCTGTGGGATTTTCCGTTTTTTTTCTTTCTTTTTTAAATCCATCTTACATGTAATAAGCGGTTTTCGCCACCGGTGTCGCTCTTTTATTCTCGCGAGATTACCAGACAGGAAGGAACGAAGGAGAAGGTCAAGAATTAAACATGGCAGCTCGCAGTGTGTTCCGGTCTCTCTGGACCTCATTTGCGGGTTTAAAATTTGAATCCAGAGGCACTAACTTGAGTTCTTTAAGGAGGATAAATGTTCCGGAGTTTTATGCTTTAACTATCCAGAAAAGGGGGGTTCGTCAAGGTGAGACTTGCGTGCAAACGTTACGGCTTTAGCCTGTCGGTGAGATAACTAGCATGTTTTCCTAAATACACTGCATGTTTATCATTTCCTATCACTTACTGTACACGGTATTCCCCTGTTGTGTTTTCCAATAATGAGACAATACATTAGAACCGTTAAATTTTGACGAACACATCTGAATGAGACGTCGGTGGCGACTGCAGGTGTTAACTTTTTCAGTTAACTTTCCTGATGCTTTTTTCCTTATGTAATGCAAGCTCTCCTGAAAGCCCATCTCTTTTCCAGCTTTCTAAAAAAGTTTTAAAATATTTTTAAATACCAGAAAGGTTGGGGCAATCTTGAAAAATCTACATTTTACCAAAATCAAAACACGAAGCCCAACAACATATTCTAATACAGGTGCTACATTCATCAGAACCAACAACTGATCAACTCTGTGCCCTGATTATTTCACAATGCAGCGTGTGTAGAAAAAAGGTGGTCTTTTTGACAGAATGCTGCATGCATCACTGTCCAGCTTAAAGGTTAATCTAAAAAAGTCAGCACGTGCATAAATATTACATAAAATGCATTAATACAAAATTTAGTTGTTTTAAAATGAATAAACTTCTTTCATTTTTGGAATTAAAGGAAATTATAGACGTCTAGTTTAAATTTGGTTGACCCAAGACGGATCAAACAGAGGAGAATATTACTTTGAAAATGGTAATGAAAAGATTTTAATATTGCAATGTAATAAGTTGTAGTCATCTGTTCTCACATTAGAATTAGGAAATGCAGATTCCTGTAGCTTTAACTAGATGTGTTAAAGCTACAGGAATAGCTTTAACAGTTAATGAAAATAGTCTGAAAGATCATTTTGGAGTTAGTTGTACAGGTAATATTGATTGTTAACTTAAATGAAGAAGCACTGTTTATATCTGCAAGTACAGGCTAATAAACTTGAATCTAGGATTTTTATTGTCAATTACAATGTCAGTGTGAAGAACCACGTTTGTCTCTGCTACGCAGTAGTTGGCGCTGTCACCTCACAGTGAATGTGAGTGGTGGTCTGTGTTACTGTGTTAGCCCTGCGACAGACTGTCCAGGGTGTATTAGAACCTCTCACCCCATGACTGCTGGGCTCCAGCCTAACAGCGTCCAACTGCAGAATAAAACAACATTTAACACATGAATTAGTAAAATTCAACTACAAAATTAAAACGTATGGTAAAGTCTAACCTTTCATAATGTCTGTTGCAGTGGTGGAGAAGCAAGATGGTAAAATAACAAATGTAAGTAAAGCTCAGAGCCATTCAAAATGTTGTTGTTTTGAATTTATATAATTGTATAACTTTTTTGAAACATCATTTTTTTGGATAATTACATGAAACATTTTGATGTATTTTAATAAGGCTAAATATAAATACGTAATAAACTCTCACCAGCAGTGAGAGACCTTGTTGGGGTTTAGGAGTATTATTCTGCACATGTAAATAAATAACATATGTTGTTATTATAATAAAAATGCTTTGATTTTAATAAATTGTCATATTTCTTATTTCCATGTTAGATTGAGGGACAAATTCTGGATGTTCCAGTCGGACCACAGCCTCCAAATCCCACAGCCAAGTGTCCGATCTACAGATGGAATCTGCAGAACAAATACAACTACACAGTAAATCCTTTCACTGTTCTCTGCTGACCAAATGAATACTGGCACTATTATTAACCCTTTCATCCACAATTATGACACCCTCAATCAGGATTTTTCTCTTAAGTATTTTATTCATCTTTAGGTGTGAAAAGATGAACATTTAATTCATATGTTTATTGATAAATATTCAGATATTTATCAGTAAATAACATATGTATGTATATATTGTATATATCATGCTATTTCTTACTTCTCGTATTGTCTATTTTTGTTACTGTTTGTACTGGAGCACTGTAACCAACGTAATTTCCCCTTGGGATCAATAAAGTATTCTGATTCTGATGAATAAAAATGCTGATTGTGGTTTTCATAATTCATGCATGAAAGGGTTAAATAACAATCATTACAATGAAACACGTCATACATCTATAGTAACGTTAAACGACCAGTGGGTGGCAGGGTATGGAGTGACACATCAGTGTTCAGTGTAGTGGTTTATGTGCAAGTAAACCATCAACACTGACACAAATACAAGACAACAGTCTTTGAATAGCTGTCCACTGCAGTGACCACTATGCGTGAGAGGGTTCTTTTTTTTTTTCTTTTTGTATTTTCCCTTCCCAGGATGTCTTATTGCTCAGTCAGTTCATCAGGGCAGATGGAGGGATGTTGCCCAGGAGAGTCACCGGTCTCTGTCTAGAGGAGCATCGCAAGATTGCCATCTGTGTGCAGATGGCTCACAGAGCAGGTCAGTGGAAACCCTGCTGTTGTGCCTTAAATTTTTAAGTTACCCATCAATAGCACCTCCACAGCTCTAGACCCGTGCCATATATCATGAAGCCTACTTGTACTTTCTTTTGAGCTGTAAGTGGTTTCTTTAGTTTACTCAGATAAGATAAATACAAAGATTAATAGCCACTTTGTCTTAGTCCATTTGTATTGAGCTTGGGCGACTTTTATATGTCCTTTATTTAGCCAGGTAAGAAATGTTTGACATTAAAAATGTTTTTTTCAAAAGACAGCCAAGAGGGCTGCACATTGTAACAAATATAACGTAACAGTTATATAAAGACAGTTTAAGGGGCCAAACGGTGTTGGTGCAGTGATCCAGCATTTGCAAAACAGGTCCCAAGAAACAAAAAGAATTTAGTGTTTGGCAGTGAATCATGTTTTTTAGTACGGCAAGGGAACAAACTGTGTACACCGTGTACACATGATGTTCATACTTTTCCTGAGCCCATCAGAGTATTTCTGCTGCACTATACACACACGGGGGGTCAGAAGATCACAGCATAATTAGTTCTTGGCTTTTTCTCTTGCTTTGAGGAATTTCACCTGAATTGTGAACCCCTCTAAGTCTCTCTCCTAAAGATTTATGTGCATTTTTTTATACCCACTCATCATGCTGACTCGTTACTAATGAATCCCTAATGAGTGAGATATTCCACCTGTTGGACCCTTCCAATATTTTTCCTCTTTTAACCATTGATGGTATAAAACACCGACATAGTCATTGTGATGCTACCCACTATTTTTCAGACCCATCTGTTACCTTATATGGATAAATACTAGCAACATGCATTAATATATAATATTTGGTAATTCCATTTAAAGAAAGCAGAGAGATGCAGTTCAGTGATTCCTGTTATTGGAGGGGACGTCTAGCAGACACTGAATGTCCCTAGTTTCATGTGTCAACAAAAACAACCGTGTCCTTAACTCCACTCAGGTAGATGAGTTGTTTTAACAACAAGTCTAGTCATGAAATTTCCCCTTTACTAAAATTCCACAGTTAGTGGTATTATAATAAAGTGGAAGTTAAAGTGTGGCGATCGTGGCTCAAAGAGTTGGCAGTTCGTCTTGTAATCGTAAGATCCGACAGTCTCGGTCGTTGTGTCCTTGGGCAAGACACTTCACCCGTTGCCTACTGGTGGTGGTCAGAGGGACCGGTGGTGCCAGTGTCCGGCAGCCTCGCCTCTGTCAGTGTACCCCAGGGCTACAATGTACAATGTAGCTTGCCATCACCAGTGTGTGAATGGGTGGATGACTGTAAATGTAAAGCGCTTTGGGGTCCTTAGGGACTAGTAAAGTGCTATATAAATACAGACCATTTACCATTTACCAAGTTATTGGGAATGACTTGGGAATGGCAAATCAGATATGAACTGATATGCCATATAAATTAGAGTGGTGTCACTGGATGCTATGGCGCATACTGCACCGAGGTCAACTTTTTGCAGAGTACTCACTACAGACCTCCAAACTTTATGTGGCCTTCAGATAAGCTCAAGAATGGTGCAGAGAGGTTCATGAAGTGGGTTTTCATGGCTGAGCAGCTGTCTGGCAATCCGAGGGACGAGTCTGGGTTTGGTGGTTACCATGAAACCAGTACTTGTGTGGCTGCGTTGTGCCAAGTGTAGAGGGTGGATTATGGTGTGGGGTTGTTTTTCAGGAGTTTTGTCTTGGCCCCTTAGTTCCAGTGAGAGAAACTCTTGATGTTTCAGCATCCCAAGACATTTTGGACAATTTCATTCTTCCAACTTTGTGGCAACATTTTGGGTTTGACCCCTTCCTGTTCCAACATGACTGCACACCAGTGCCCAAAGCAAGGTGTATAAAGATAGGGATGAGCGCGTTTTGTGTGGAAGTACTTGACTGGCTTTCACAGAATCCTGACCTCACCCGACAGAACACCTTTGGGATGAATTAGAGTGGACACTGTGAGTCAGCCCTTCTTGTTGAACATCAGTGTCTGACCTCACAAATGTGCTTCTGGAAGAAATGCTCAAAAATTCCCATAAACGCTCCTAAACTTTGTGGAAAGCCTTCTGAGAAGAGTCGAAGCTGTTATAGCTGCATAGGGTGTGCCGACATCATAAAAAACCCTATGGATTAAGAATGACATATCCCTCATTTCATATGAGGTTCATATGCGTATGAAAGCAGACAAGGGAATACTTTTGGCAGTACAGCGTATTTTTTTGTACTTTTTAAAATTAGGCATAAATAATTTATCAAACTTTTGTGTTCTGTTTATACTTTCATTTTACAAACATCCCAGGATAGTGTGAAAGGTTTGAATTTTACACTGCCTAAAGGCAAAACATTGTGCAGCCTGGACCAAGACATGAGAGTAGGGTTGTAAACTTGTTCTTGCTTGTCCCTCAAGTCTTTTATTCATTATAGAACAACCTGTTACCTGCTTCACATGTTTATCATCTACTACACAGATGTCAAACATTGTCAGCTGCAACATAACATTTAGTTCAAACTGAGCAGTGATTTTGTGATTGTAATGACAGTGAGGATTAAATTTTAATGCGTCAACAGTACATTTTGTCTTTCTTTTGCAAGTTTGTAACAGTATTTGTTTTCAAAACATATACTAAGGAATTGAGGTTAGTAAATGCATCGTGTTATTTCATGTGTTTAAGGTCTGCTTCCTGACCATAAACCCAAACTTCCAGAAGGCCACGTCCCAAAGAGACCCAAGCCCAACCTTAACAGGTGACACATGTATTCATGTCTGCGTATGCTTTTCTCAGCATTTGTATCCAGTGCAGTTAAAACTATTAATAATTCCCCTGCATCTCTGTTTGTTGTACAGATACCTGACTCGCTGGTCCATTGACTCAGTGAAACCCATCTATAAAACTGGACTGAAGTGGTGTAAGAAGCGCATGCCTGTTGGCCACCCGATACTAAAGAACAACGTGTGTTACGGTGTCAAGCCCTTGTACATAAAACACTGAAGGATTGAAATCCTGACGGATTGGTACAACTGGAGGAAAGTGGGTGGGCCCGTTTATTCAGGGATGAAACCACCATATCCCTGACTGTTAACCTTGACCGTCATCCATCTGTGTTTATTCTAACTTTTGTTTATTAAGCTGAGTCACTCTTTTAATGAATCACACTCAGACCCACCCGACACCATCTATTCTGACTATCGCTTTTCAAAAAAGAAAAAAGAAAAAAAAACTTGAAGCGAACCTGCTGACAACTTAATGCAAGCAACAACCTGATCAGTGTTACAGTTTCAAAGTAGGTGGTATGGTAACTGTATACTCAATGCAACACAGATGTGCAAATAAAATATGCGTGTTTACTCTGCCTCTCAACATGTGTTTACTGTGTAGGCACAGCTTTTGTGAATTGCAAGTAAATACAGCAAAAAGCCTGTAGACACTAAACTGAATGCACCAACCCATTTTTATTTGTTTTATAATATGTTTTATAATTCGACAGGATCTTAAGAGATTTTAGTTTTGAGAATTACTGAGGGTATGCAGCTTGAAAAAAAGCTTTTATAGCATGAAAGGAAGGTCCAAATTCTTGGTCCCGTCGCCTATGTAGATGTATCCGTGCAGTGGTGTCATTGGCATGTGGTAGAAGGTCAGCCCGAGCCACAGCAGGCTGCGAAGCACGCACACTTTTCTTGCGAGCTCAAACTGAAGACTCCAACATCCTAAACACAAACACACATGACTTGTAAACAGTTAATAGTAAAAGCAGGATGCTGCTAAATTATGTTCTCCAACTGAACTGTGGAGCTGAGCTGAAATAAAGGCTAAACACTAATCTCTGGAAATCTTACACTATTCAGCCAGAGGATACACCAATAAATCACTCTTTGTGCTTTTGAAGTCTATAGTCTAACCCGTTTGCCAAGTATGTTCGGGGTGTGACCATGAACACCAAAAACCTAGGGAATTGAAAACAATAATTTAATTGGACCGGCTACTAGGAAAACATATGATTACATAAAAGACTTTAAAGGCCAATTTAAAAAAAAAAAAAAAATAGTTGCAACTTTTTGTTTCTGGATTTAATCTCAAAATATGATGCAACTAAAAGTAAAAAAAACTCACGTCAACAGCATGTAATGGGCGTAGCAGGAGGAGAAACAAACGTAAATCACGAGCTGGAAGCGCTTAGCATGATTGTTAAAGGAACAGGGGGAGAGCCCAGCTTAGGGTCTCAGAGGAAAGCACCTGTCTTTTGGTGGAGATACATGATCCTGTTTTTCCCCCAGTGTCCTGTTAAGAAATGTTAACTCTTTATCCTTTCAGGCAGGAGCATGCAATCTGCTGCAGTGAGCGTGGTACTGAAACAGCTGTGTGCTGTCTGCTTTAGACATGATGCAGCTGACATCCGCATCAACACAAAGAACACACACCAACTTGTACACATGTGGAAGCTCTCCGTCAGACATCTGCTGCATGTTCGGTTATGGGTGCTAAACATTTTCTTTTCCTCTCTCACACTCTGTTAAATCCAGACGCTCACTCTTTACATTCACTCTGGTCTGGAGCGCATCCAGTCGCTAACCTCGCAGACATGACTTTGCATGTCTGATTTCACATTATTCTTCGCACAGTGTTCGCTGTTGATGTTTTCCTGCTGGGTGTGATAGTTTTTTTTTCCAATAATGTGCAACCAGGATTATCATGTCATGCTTTCTGCTACATTGCCACATAATGATAGATGATAGTAGTCTGCAGACATTATTATTGCTTGAGTTTGACTCCCATCCAAATGTGAGAAAATTCCATTAATCATGCAACATCAGTATGGTTTTTGGTGGTCCTCGTTTACTGGTTTCTCTCCTGGTTTTCATTTTCCTCTCTCCCCTTAGGAATTGTTTATGATAGAAGGCCAGAATCAAATTAATGTGCACTAAATCCTGTACTCAAAGCTCAGATATTCCAAATCCAAAAAGCCTGAGTGTCAGACCAAAGCATATAAACTCTGGTTAAGCAGACACAGGGAAATTCTTCTAAGCATATATTCCCCAAAAATCTTTCCCATGTGGCTGGTACGTTAATGTCAGACGGTTTAGTGGGTTTGTGTTTAATGGTAGCCTCACATGACCCACCGGTTTACTGGTAAAATTATGCAATTTGTAAGAAAACTCTAGAGTTTTCAATCAGCCGAATCACCACAAGCGTTTTGTGTGAAAATCACCCCTTGTAATGTAGAATGGTAACGGGAGAACATGTTAACATCAAATCATCGGCCCACTTCTGCTGAGAGATCAGTTGCAAAATAAGAACATTTAGAAGAAAATGAAATACTCGTTGAAAAAATCTTAAGCCCTTCCCTGTTGAATTTATGCAATGAAAAAAAAAAGTGTAGCGGACATGCTCAGCTCTGTAGTATCACCTTTAGGAATGTCATCGCTGAGTGCATCCAGATAGTCCATTGCTGGGTTCCAATCACCAATATCCAGGACAGATTTCTTCTTCAGGTTTTTTGATTGTCTGAAGTGAAGGAAATTGTCAAGCTTCCTTGCTTCTGCCTCAGAGAGACCTAAAGAAAAATCCAATAATTTTGCCCATTTTTTAAAAAATATACTCTGTACAAAATGCTGTATGTGTTGTTGATAAATTCAATGATGTATCATTTTGATTACTACATATAAAAAAGATGTTTTGAATGACATCAAGGTTAACCATCATGTTGGCCTAAAGGTAACATGAAAAGGAACAATAGAAACAATGCACTTGGTTTAGCAGCTAAAAGTCCAGATCTGTACATATGCACCTTTTAAAGATAAATCTGATTTCAAGAAAATTATTTTGTGCATCTCTTGGCTAGAACGGACCACAGCATTTTCTCCAAAGCCGTCTCTGAATCATTAAGATGTTGACTGGCAAACGTAAGACGAGCCTGTCACGTGCCTTCTTGACTAGGGGAACATTGTGGTTGCTGAAAGGTATCAAACCATTACAGAGTAGTGCGTTACCGGTGCTGTTATTGGTGACTGTAAATCCCAACTGTCTTCAGATCATTAAGAGACAGTTCATTTTTTTTTGTAAGTGAAGTAAAGCAAAGGAGACTAGAGAATGCATTTTCTGAAGAAACTGCAGCGTGGATGCTCATAGCTGAATGATTTTAAAATCAAAGAAATTCCAGCGCTAAGCCCCGCCCACATCCCAGAGCACGTGGGATGGGATTAACTGGCAGCTATATCGACCATCCAATCCCAGCCCTGAATGACCCTCCCATTGAAATACATGGTCAAATTTTTGTTGAAAAAAATGGAATAACTTAAAAAATATAAACGTTAAAGACGCGAAAAGTAGTAGCACACCTTTCCAAACGAAGAGGAATCTAACGGTGGTTGAATGGTTTTTCTAAGTTGAACGGTGTTGACGAAGATAGACATCGAAAAACGTACGGAAAATGATATAATAAATATAGAGAATGCATTTTCTGAAGAAACTGCAGCGTGGATGCAAATAGCTTAATGATTTTAAGATCAAAGGAATTCCGGCGCTAAGCCCCGTCCACATCCCAGAGGACATGCGCTGGGATTGGCTGGCCGCTGTATCGACCATCCAATCCCAGCCCTGAATGACCCTCCCATTGAAATACATGGTAAAATTTTTGTTGAAAAAAGTGGAATAACTTAAAAAATATAAACGTTAAAGACGAGAAAAGTAGAAGCAGTCATGTCCAAAAGAAGAGGAATCTAACGGTGGTTGAACCGTCTCTCTACGTCAAACGGTGTCGGAGGAGATAGACGGCGAAATACGTACGGAAAATGAAATAATAATAAAAAAAGAAGAACAATACTGTGGATGCCCATAAGCATCCACACTAATAAATTGGTATTTCCACCACAGTATATACACATTTACCACCAAAGCTGCGGTTGAGCTGGACAAGGCCACGTGGACTCTTGATGAAGGCGCCACGAGATACCACAGACACTTCCGCATCGATCTGATGAACGGCCACTGCCAGTCTTTCTTCCTCAGTTACTGATATCTGTAACCAAGAACAGACTTTCACTGTAACCATTATAACTCTCATAAGCCAGAAAAAGAAGAAGAAATAAATCAGTGAAAAACCTCTCCTCTGCAGTTTTATCTTGTTTGTTTAAAGTATGTTTAATTTGGTCGCATGTCATTCTTTTTTAGGCTTTAGTCACAGTTCTGTTGCATAGTGCTATTTCAAATAAAATTTTTCATCACAGTAGATAGATGGAGTCATATTTTTAGAATATCTACTGTTTAAACTAACATTTGTCTCACTTACCACTGCCTTCTTATTTACAGCCTCATTTTGCTCTTCTTGCATGTGGATCTCTGGATATTCATACACAAATGAGGGGTCTCCCATGAAGCGACCCTTTGTAGCTTCGGACACTTTCTCTATCATGGAGTCTGAGGCAGAGGGAAGTAGAAACCAATCCATGCAGTTGAAGCTGGGAGTTGACACCACAAAACACCAGACGATGTTAAATAAATGTACAGTGGCTAAAATAGAAAAAAAAGAAGAAGCTGAGGTCTTACCTATAAAGGTTCTTTTTGTCTTTCATCTCATCTTCTCCTCTCCCCTGAGCAATAAAATAATCCGCATCAAGTCCTAATATCTTGCCCCAAAACAAGACTCGATGAAATTTGAAGTTTTTCTTCAGGAGGATTAAGGAAGTCTGCAGGACGGTTCTTTGCTCGGGGTTTAAAGTATGTCCACTACCGGCAACGAGCTCCAAAGAATAATACAACGAATTTGAGTCCATTCTGTAACAGCTACACGCTTTTACGAAGTAGTTTTCAATTAAATTAACGTGTTTTTCGACTACTTGTTGGCTAAAATGACATTTACAAGGGTCGTTTCCTTGCCCTCTAACGACGACAAACACTGTTGCCATGGTTACTCAGGTGTTTGAGGGCTGTTTTTTCTTTTTTTTTTGCCCCTCGTGTTTATTTACCCATTTTGAATAACTTTTTTTTTTTCTTTCAAGTGTGTCGTGCCACTACAAGACATAACGGTTAAAACAGACACGAAACGCTGTCCACATAGTTCACGTCGGGCGTGTTTGCTTATGATGTTTCCATAAACTAGACCACGAGCGACTGACGTCATCGACTCGAGTATGTGCGTGCCAGTAGCAGTCCGAGGTGAAGCACGCAGATAAAGTGCATAAACGTGTAAATGTCAACCTGCCTGAATACTGTCACGTTTGTCCCGGAGAGAAGATTAAATGAAAGCTTTTCGTCCTAACTTTAGAGAAATTTGTATTAACACACAAAAACATGTCGGAAGAAGAGGCAAGTAGGCTACTGTGTCCTTGCTAGTGATGTTCAAATCGTGAACGAATCGTTCAATACTCGAGAATCACTTTACTGACTTGTTAATCATGATTCACAAGCGCAACTGACTCAATGACTCATCCCTGTTGCTGTTAGCAAACTAATTCCATTAGTAGAAATATATCTAGCTTCTAATTAAAATTGGGGGAAATAAAACAACAGCCAGTTTCTTAACAAAAACATTTCTGCTCTAAACTGGAAGAAAAAAACCCTGTTGTACTCTCTGGGCAACTGACTCAGTGACTCAAATGAATCAAAAATCTCGATTCATTTTGGTGAGTGACTCACATCAAGACAATAGCTCCTTGGTTCACAGTAGCATCGTTCAGTTAACATGCTAACAACACAGCTAACATGCTAACAGCACATTTGAGTTACTCACCCCAAGCGAATCACTCAGGAC